>APFE031088235.1:276241-299497 GCA_000404065.3 Pinus taeda | reverse complement strand
GACCAATCAAGATAGTTCTCCTTGCCAGTGAGAACTATTCCCACCATAGAGATGATTGAATGCATTCTGTAAAAAAAATCACTTCTTCTGAAAAAAAGACTTTTGTTGATAGACTAATACTTCTGATGGCAAAAAAAACTTGCTCTTGTGGGGAAAATAAAACTTCTGCTGCTTAAAAAAAGAATGTTGATAACCCTCCAACAAAAGCAAAAAAAAAAATCTCTTATGAAAAAAAACTTCTGCTGCTAAAACAAAACTGAGATTCTGATAATTAATTTCATTTTCAACCACTGAGAAGGGCTTCTTTACACTTTCGGTCACACCAGCAGCAGCCTCAACATATTCCAACTCTTCATCACTATCTTCTTCTATAGGCTGAGGTGTTAAACCTCTCATTTCTCTCCTATTAAACCCTCCCATCATCTTGCTTGTGAGGCTTGAGGAGGAAATGAGAGGTTTGACACAAGACTTTTAAATTCAGGAGAAAACGGAGTTTCCTGTGTATGTAATTCACCTTCCACAGTTGTTATATCATCTAGCTTTTAGAGCATTTCTAGTTCATTTGTTTGTAAATGGGGATGCATTTTTAGATCCTACCTCTTTATAATGGTGGCAGTGGACAGTTCTCGTGAGATTCCCTCTTGAACCCCTCTCTGCCTATATTGTAGACTGCCTCTGTGTATCCTGTAGATGGTTCCTATACGAATTCATGTGCATGCTCCTATGGAAATTCTCTTGCAGAACGATGGATCCTTGCTTCCAATGGGTGGCGAGAGTTATAAGTGCTACTTGAGTGAGGGAGTTTCGAGGAGGTGGAATGCATGAATGCATGAAAATGATGTTTTTTTTCCCACTTCTCGTAATCAGCTCCCACCTCGTAGATCCCTAGTTAACCACTTCTTGTCCTACTCCTCCTTTGTCTTCGAGTTTACTACGGCCACATGTGAGAGGACACCCAGTTTTGTATGTGATGATTGAATGAAGGTGGCCAAGTTAACTGGCCACCTTTTCACACATAAACCAACTACCTCATAACCTTTACAACTTTTGATCAAATTATGCATATGAGTGAGTGAGTGGGATACTTACTGTGGTCTCGATGCCATGTTGCAGTTGTTGAAGATCAGATGTGTTGCATTGTTTATTTGTTGCATGGTCACTCTTCTTCCCCCTCTGCTATCTGATGTCTGTTATCTGTTATGTGGAGCTCCTGGATCATCCTAGTGAAGACCTATAGCTAATGATTGATATGTTGTGGGATAGGCTGCTACAGGATTATAGGGGATCCTATAGAAAACACAGTCTTCGCCTAAATAGAAGCAATGGAGTGGAAAACAATAGAAATGATGGAGTGATGCATGGTAAGGAGTGGAGGAGATGGATACGTGTGAGGCAAGGTGCCCTTTAGATCCTCTTTTTTCTCCTTGATTGTCTTTCTTGTCCACCTGCAAATAGCAATTACATATTTTTATCTCCTTCTTTTCTTTTTTTCTCTTTTCTTTTTTTTGAAAAAACACCTAGGCTGCCTCAGAGAGGTTTTCGCCCTAGATGTTTGCCCTGGGTGCCTCAAGGAAGGTTTTCACCCAGGGATCTTCTTATTCTTTTTTCATTTTTTTCATCATTGGGCCGCCTCACAAGGTTTTCAACCCAAAGATGGGACTTAGGCGCCTCATGGAGGTTTTCACCTGAATCCTTTTTCTTTTTTTTTTTCTTTTTTCCTTTTCAGTGACCTGGTGAGGGAGGACCTAGAACTTGCTCCACCATCATCGTTGTTTTATTGATATTGTCAATGAACTCTTACTTTGATAAAGGCCTCTTGTACATTTTCAATCGGTGTCCATTAACAAGCAATGGAATGGCTTCTTCATCTATAGTTTTGATTTGCACTGAACTATTATCATGGCATCTTTCCACCTCATAAGGTCTGAACCATCTTGGCCTTATCTTGCCCTTGAAGTATTTATACCTAGAATCATATAACAATGCCCAATCACCTTCTTGAAATTGCTTCTCCTTAATATGTCTATCATGCCAAATCTTCCTCTAAAGTTGAACTATCTCTGTATGTAGGAGGGCCTGCATTTTGAATTAATCCAAGCCATTCAATTGGAACAATCTTTCTTTCTGTGCATGACTAAAATCCAAATCTAGTTGTGCTGCCATCCTCAATGTATTATATTCAAACTCAATGGACAATAAGGCCTTTTTCCCATAGACCATCTCATAGGGTGTAAATCCAGTGGTGGTCTTCCATGTTGTATTATAGGCCCAGGTGGCCTCAACTAGTCTCTCTACCCAATCCTTCCTGCTACTACTCACTACCTTGGTTAAGATGCTCTCTAGTTCCCTGTTGGTCACCTCCACTTGCCCATTAACTTGTGGATGATAAGGAGTGGAGGTCATATGCTTGATTTTGTGATGGTTGAGCAGTTCTTCAATCATGTTGGAGGTAAACTGGCTGCCTTGGTTTGTGACTAGCTCTCTAGGGTACCCAAATTTGTAGAATACATTCTCCCTTAGGAACTCAACCACCTTCTCTTCTGTTGCTGCCTTAATTGCCTTGGTTTCAACCCACTTAGTCAAATAATCAATGCACACAATAATGTATTGTTTTTGCTTTGAAGGATGGTCGATATGCCCAATGATTTCCATGCCCCACTTATCAAATGGCTCGAAAGTCACTTGAGGTTCTAGGGGAATTTCATCTCTTGGAGTAGGCTTTCCCATCCTGTAGCACCGATCACAATGACTAATGTACTTCTTCACATCCTGATGAAGAGTGGGCTAATAGTAGCCTACTTGTAACACTTCGAATGCTGACCTCTTTACTGCAAAGTGACCTCCACAAGGCCCATCATGACAGGTCAGAAGGATGTCAAAAACTTCCTCTTCCCTTACACACCTTCTCAAGATTTTATCTGGGCCAAGTTTGAAAAGATTACCCCCAATCCAGGTGAAGGGGATGATTTTCCTTACTATCTTGCTCTTTTCTTTGGATGGCAAGTTTGGTGGGAACTGTGTTATACCAAATAGTTTGCTATATTAGCAAACCATGGGGAGAGAACTGAAATAGCAAACAAATGCTCGTCTAGTAACTGGTCATCCACCATTCCTTCTTCACCTGCAGGCAGATTCATCCTAGATAGAAAGTCTGCAACAACATTTTCCTTACCAGGCTTATCAACAATAGTTATATCAAATTGTTGTAATACAAGCAACCATCTTATAATTATAGCATTCACATCAGGTTTGTTCATTAAATAATTGGTTGTAGCATGGTCAATATGCGCAAATGTTTGATAGCCTGTAATGTAATGCCTAAATTTGTTTAATGAATGCACAACAGCTAGGAGTTCCTTTTCGGTCACAGTATAATTTAGCTCAGCCTTTGGTAGGTTCTTACTGATAAAATAGATGGCATAGGGAAATTTCTCCTCTACGTGACCTAAGGTTGCTCCTATGGCTTTGTTTGAGGCATCAAAATGAATATGGAAAGGGAGGGCCCAGTTTGGGCCTTGAAGAATTGGTGCAGTGGTTAACTTACCCTTTAAAATGTTTAAGGCCTCGTGACAGCTTTTTGACCATATAAACTCTGAATATTTGGTCAACAACCCAAATAAAGGAGAGGTCAGCTTTCTAAAGTCCTTTATGAACCTTCGATAGTATCCAGCTAACCCCAAGAAACTCCTGACATCCCTCTGCTTTTGAGGAGGTGGGACCCTTTGGATGATTGTTATTTTGTTTGGGTCCACCTGCAGTCCTTGCTGATATATTGAATGACCTAGCACAGCCCCTTCAGTCATTAAGAATTCACATTTTTATGGACTGAGACACAGGTTCATTTCAATGCATTTGTGCAATACTTTGCCTAGGTTAGTCAGGGATTCTTGAAAATCACAATCTTAAGGTGTAAAATCATTCATATAGATTTCCACTGCATCATGTACTAATTCGGCAAAAATACTCAAGACTACTCTCTCGAAAGTGCAGGAGCATTGCATCACCCAAAAGGAAGGACCCTATAGGCAAAAGTAGCCCAAGGATAGGTGAATGTGATCTTATCCTAGTCTTCGGGGCATATTTGGATTTGGTTGTACCCACTGAATCCATCTAGGAAAGAAAATAACTTCTTCCCTGCTAGGCCATCTAGCACTTAATCAATGAAGGGTTGGGGAAAATGATCCTTCTTTGTGACTTTGTTCAACTGCCCGTAATCGACACAAATCCTCCACTTACCATTTTTCTTGGGAACTAACACTAAAGGAGAGACCCACTCACTGTCAGAGATAGAGTAAATGAATCTTGCATCTAGAAGTTTTTGTAGTTCTTCTTTGACTATATCTTTAAGAGCTGGATTCATCCTCCTTTGCGATTACCTGACTGGCTTGTAACCTTATTTGATGTATATTTGGTGAGTACACACTGAGGGTGTACTCCCTTCATTTCCTTGTAACTCCAAGCGAAGGCTTCTAGGTTTTCTCTCAACATGTTGCATAGCTTTTCCTCTTCAAGAGCAGAAAGAGATGGATTAATTTTCAAAGTTTTCTCTGAGCCAAATTCTATGGGTTTGACATGGAGTGGGTTGGAATTGGCAAAGCATAAGTCAATTGGATAATTATTTTGGGTTTCCCTTACTTCTTCTAATGGTAACGAACTAGGAGTTGGAATTTGGAGTAGGTTTTCAATTAAGTCATCCTCATCTTGCTATCCTCCTCCTATGGTTGTTTCCAAAGCATAAAGTTGGGTTGAATAAGCCTCATCTTCTTCCTCCTCCTCCAACCATAAAGGTAAATCATGTTCTAGAGAAGGTTGAGCAGGAGGGTATAGGACTAACTGCTTGGACATATGCCCATTCTTGATGGTCATATTCCCAGCTCTGCAGCTAATGTAAGCATCAGTTGTGGCCAACCATGGCCTCCCAAGGATGAGAGGGTAACCAATAAGCTTAGCCTTAGGCTAGAGAAATAGGAAATTTGCAAGGTACTCCCAGGAGTCAATGGAGATCATCACATCCTCCTCAATTCCCTCAAGGGTGACTGTGGAACGGTCTGCAAGTTGCAGCATTGTTGTGGTCTTCCTCAATGACCCTTGCAGGTTGAGCTTGAGCATGGTGTCCTTGGTCATCCCATTAATGGCAGCCCCAAGATTGATCAGAGTGTGTGGGACAATGGTTCCATTGATGTTCACATCTACTACAGGGCTTCCAGGGTCCAAATATTTTGGACATATTACCTACCTCAACATTAAGTCAGATAGCTGCCCAATGACATTAACGGTAGGGGCATCCCTTTTTCTTCTTCATGGATGCTTGAAGCACTTCTCCTTAACCAACTTATTGTAAATGGGAACGTATTTTATTGCTTGGAGAAGGGGGATCTTTACACATAGATTCTCCAATTCTCACAAAAGTTCAAGTTCTTCTAGGGTACTTTGGAGTGGTTGGGCTAATCTCTCAGGAAGTGGTGAATTACTTTAAGATTGCTTTCCTCTCTTTCTTCCTCAACCTCCCTATGTGGAGAGGGAGGTTGGTTATCTGGGAGAATTCTCCCAGATCTTAGGTTGATCTCCTGGATTCTACACCATAAGCTGGGTATGATGTATCTCCACTGTATACTTGTTGAGCCTGCCTATTGTTTGGATTCGGGTTTGGCTAGGCAGGCATATGAGGTTGCTTAGGTGGAGCAGAGTGTAGGAGTTGTGGTTGGGTAGGTGGTGGAGGCAATAGAGCTGGAGCATTGTTGAATTGGGGCCTCCACCCCTGGTGTGGGGTATTCCACTGAGGTTGTGGTTGAACATAAGGTTGAAATTATTGGTTGGATGGCTGGGAATGATACTAAGATGCATAGGACCAAGGAGGGGGTGTAGACCAAGAAGGATGAGTAGGGGGTCCACAAGAAGGTATAGTTGTGGTTTGGTTGGGATTGTAATATGCATGGGATGACCCTTGCATCCCCTGCTGGTATATGCCCAAGAGATCTCCTTTGGTTGATGTAGAAAAGCTGCTCAGTGACCCCTTCAGCTCCTTGATATACATCTTTGAGTCTGGGTAAAGAAGGGAATTTGTCTGTGGAGTGGTTTTCTTCACAGACCGAGCAACTCTCAATGCAGTTCAATGGACATTCGTTCCTAGGATGCCTCCTAGTGCATATAGGACAAAATATGGTCAAGGCTCTCTCTGCTTCCTCTTGCTTCCTTTTGATATTTATGGTGTCCAATTGCAAGGCAAGGGTTTGCAGCATCTCACTTTTGAAATCTTCCAGCATATTTCCAATTTCACCCTTGATGGATGAGTTGGAAGATGATGTAATGGCCATAGGTTGACTACCCCTACCCCTTTTCCTGGCTGCCCTAGAATGGTTTCTAAAGATATTCTTGATATCCTCATAGGGTAATTGGTAGATATCTCCTCCTGTTAACAGATGTAAGGTATCTAGAAGATCTTCCTTTACTCCTCTGAGCAGGACCAGCTTTAGTGACTCAGGGTCAAGTGTGCACCTAGCCCTTTTGTAACTGAGCTGGAATCTTTCTTCATAGTCTTCTAAGGATTCATCCTAGCCCATGGTCATCCTGAAAATATCTTCTTTAGTATCCTTTGACCTATAGTAGTCCCTATATTTGTTGCTAAAATCTTGGTTCATCTAAGCCCAAGTTGTGATGATATCTCCAAGTAAACCCATGAACCAGTGCAATGTTGCATCCTTGAGGGTAGATGGAAACAATTTTAACTTTTGCTCAACATCTGTATAGTCATAGGTTCGGCATATAATAGAAAAATCAAATAGGAAAGTGTCAAGGTCCAATGTGGTCAGGCCATGGAAATGAGGTAAGGTGGAGGGGCTTATATTCTACATCTTAGTGTCCCCATTGGTTTCCCTGATGGGGAAGGCACCCTCAACTCTCTCTCTATTCCCTCTGTCATTTTGGTTCTCAGCTATTGGTTAAGTAGGAATGGGTTCTCCTTCTTCTTCTTCCCCTATAGGTTCTTCAAATATGTCGAGTTGCTCTCTTAAGGGTTCCTCCAATTCACAGCTGTCGAAGAAGAGAGAAGGTTGGTTGTTGGATGCAGTGGGGGTATCTCGCAAGGATTTTCCTAAATTATCCCTAATCCTACGAGGCATAAAAGGAAATGTTTTTGGGTTGGTTTTAGAAGATTTTTTTAGCAAGAAAGTAATTTGCAGAAATGAAATTTCTGATTGAGTGAAAACTACTGACAGAAAGAAACTACTTGCTGAATTGAAATTATGCTTACAGAATGGAAAGAAAAGAAGATAATGACAAATGAAAGAAAGGAAGCTACTTGATTACTTTTGTAGAAATAAACTAATGGAAGAAGATTGGAGACTAGAAATAGAAGAAAAGAAGGTAGACTAGAAATAGAATAAAAGAAAGTAGTAATCATTCTACTTTGACACCTCCCCAGCAATGGCGCCAAAAAGTGATGAGCGCTAGTATTGCAGCAAGGATGTTGGAACTCTTGGGCTACCAACTTTACTTATCAACCCAAGGTTCATACAAATTTGGAGGTGACAGTGCTATATGCACAAGTAGAAGTGAAGGTCTTGCCTATTGTCACTTGTTCATCTGGCAAGAGACCCCAGGGGTTCCAAGCCATAATTCTATAGAGTTAGAAGAAGCTTGATTCTTTGATGGAAGAAGAGAAAATCTATCCTAAGAGAGCTACTCTACTGCAGTAATGAAGAAAACAACATGTAATGTTAATATCACACCATATCCTAATTAACCATTTAAATAGTTATGCTAAGCAGAATTGCTAAATCACACTAACCTAATGTTGCTATCTAAGTTATAGAAGTAAAGAGCATCAAACTAAACTAATGAATAAGCAAAGAAACTAAACTAAAGTTGTTTTTATGTTTTTGGTTTTTTTGGTAAATCAAGCATGCAAGGAGTTAAATGGAAGAACAAGCGAAGATTGAAATCAGTGAAAGGAGGACGTAATGAAGCAGAAGTGCATCGAAACCGTTGGATCGATTGGGAACAGTATTAATTGGATATGAGCGGAGGAGATCTTATTGCAGAAGATTACGTGAATAGATGGATGAATAAGACTAATCGGTGGATGAATGGCGGAGATCTTATCGTGGGAGGTTTAAGTCAAGAGATGAATGAGCAAGACTAATCGGAAGATGAATGGCAGAGATCCTATCGCAGTAGGTTTAAGTCAAGAGATGAACGAAGAAGACTAATTGGAAGATGAATGGTGGAGATCTTATCGTGGGAGGTTAATTCAAGAGATGGACGAATAGGGTTAACGAAAGATGAGCGGCAAAGATCTTATCGCATAGGTTAAGTGAATCGATGGGTGAACATGATTAAGTCACGTGGCAAAAAAAGGAAAGAAAACATGCGGAATTTTTGTCTTATTGGGCCCTGACCCAGTTTTGGAAGAGTTATTAGCCAAACAAATCCCGCAACTACCAATCCTTTCGGCAACATCCCGCGAAGCACAGACTGAGGTCTCACCCGAGGTAGCAAGTGAGTGTGCTGGAACCAGGTTTCCGCACCCTTGGGATGTCTAGATGTGGTCTGAAGGGTTTGCAAACCGTTCTGCGCTTCACGCTACTCTACTTATGCATAGACCCAAAACAAGATAAATCCTTAACGTTTATTATTCCTAAGTTTGTTACAGATCAAATCTACTTCTTACTGTCTTTAAGAAAACATTTAATAAAGATAACCACTGCGCACAATTATAAAGAAAGATCTAAACCCATATAACAGATCATGCATAAATTTAGAACATAAGCAACAGACAGATCTGCAAGGAACCACACAATGATTCAAGAATTCTTATCTTTATTGATCTTCTCTTCAATACAACTAGATCCACCCTGCGCACTCAGCTGCAGGGGTCCGCACACACAGTTGCAGACTCTACCAGGCCTCTGTGCACACAGCTGCAGAGCCTCTATCTCCCTACCAACTACCTTGACTCAGAATTACAAACGCTACAAAACTTCTTGCTTCATAAACCCATTACATTCCAGATTGAAAGATTGCTTGCCAAAAACTACTTTCTAGACATAGAGCCCTACCCTATTTATACATTTCCATGGTACGCAAACCATGGACAGGCCGACTCACTTTACATGGCGCATCTCGTGGAGTCTTTACCATACCTTTACCCAAAATTGCGGGCTTTGAGCCACAAACCCATTACATGGGGCCTTCGCTACCCAGCAGTCAACCAACACAATCATCGTGACTCGTCCCGAGTCACTTGGCTGGTGCACCAATCTTCATGCGAAGGTCGGTCAGCAACTTCTACGCTTGGCGTGTACTTGTAACAAATTCTTCCACCATCCTTTGTACCTGTTCTACGCGACCCGTCGATGCATCAGTGTCAGTAGCCTATCCGGGATCGTATGCTACCTGCATGTGCGCTAACTTGCCCTCGGTAGTGGTGGAGACTGCGAATGCTTCATCAAGCCAGGGCTAGATGCGGTCTTTAACCACTGCCTCTTTTTGTCGAGCGGCGTCCACTTGTGCCTTGAGAGCCTGGGTTTCCTTCATTTTAGCCAACCGTTGTGTGATAGCGACCATCTGCGCAGTCCCCCAAACTGTGTCATAAGCCTGCTGCAACTCCCGCGCTTCTGTTTCCACTTGTTGTATGGTTGGGTCTTCCTTGAGAGACGTAAGCGTAAGGAAGGATTGAACTAATAGACCTGAGCAATCTTAGACTGTGCACTTTATTGTTTCCAATCCTACTTGAATTTCGTCGCGGTGTCATTCTCGAACTTGGTGTGGGTGGTTGTACCTTCAGTCTTGGCTCTACAATTTGTAAATTTAATTCCCACTGAGCCTTCGCAGCCTCCTCTTGGGCCGTACAGAATCCTGCAGCCATGTGATGAATCTTGGCAGTTGCTGGAAGTTCGGCTAGAATAGCTAACTCTAGTACCTTGCTGCAATCTTCCATCACGGCCTGTTCCACTTCCTAGTTGTGTGCGACCAAATCATCATGCTGGAGACTGACCTGCTCCCGATTCACCTTGTGCTCCGTCAAGGTTTGGAGGGCGCAGCCTTCCCTGACACGAAGCTCAGAGGTGACCCCATCCTGAAGTTGGTATAGGGTTTCTCTAGGAAGAGCAACCAGATTCAACCACCAACAATGCACGTCACCCTCGGCTTCTGCTATGACAGCGCATGTTGGCAATGCTAAGGTGTTCATTGTGTAGGTGTGCACCATCTGTTCTATTGCAATTGTGTCCTCTGTTGGATTTAGAATCACCCTGCAAGGGTGTCGCACCTATAATGTCTGCAATTGCGCTCTGATTTCCCCCAACACAGTTGTTTGTTCTGTCATTAGTTCCACCAACGCACCTGTAGGGGTTGTGCTCTCCGATTTGTCTCTGTCAATGAACTCTTTCTCCAAAGCCTTCACTATTTTTGACTTTTTGCATGTATGCGGCGATTCCTGCTGCGCGGCCGCTTGACTTGGGTCGATTCTGTAAGATGGTCCATGCGTTCCTATGTCTTGTGTTCCCTTTACATGTCCTATTCTGAGGATATTTCATGTTCTGCGTGATTTTTTCAGCTATTACTTCCTTGGTCACCTCCTATTGTGAAGCTTCCTTTTGTCCCTGACGTGTCTTTTTTGCCAACTTAGTGAGTCACAGCTAGAGTTCCTTTTTTCATTGTTGCGCTGCCATTCATTCTAGTACGGCCTTGTCTGGGGCGCACCACTCTAAAGGACATGCTGCCAATACCTCGTAAATGGCATCATCCATTGCAATGAACAAGAGTGTGACCCATGCTCGCTTTGGATCCTTCTGTGCCCGGATATATAAGTTATGCATGTCTGCTTTGAACTCGGTCATGCTTTGCAAATTTTTGTATATCGTTGGAGACATCTGTGGTCTACAGGCGATCCGTGTCCAGATACTCCCCTCCATGAAGGTCCAAAACACCTTGATTTCACAAACCCTTGTTGCGTCCTTGGTATCCCAGAGCGAAGTATAGCGCACTGCTTCAAGCAGGCTGTCCTCAATGCTAGGAAACTGGCTACCTTGCGGGAGTTCTCTTGCAACCAGAACGATTGATAGCAGTAACCATGCATAATGAAATGTCTTACCTTTGTCCTGTGCTTCCTGACAATTTGTCAAAAATTCGTCACATAAAAATTGCACCCAATTGAACTGGACTCCTTCGGCACATTGTTCCGCAAGCACAATAACAGGGGTTAGCACCTCATCAGCATAGCATTTCCTCATGAGTTTTCTGACTAGTAGCTGGGTGGCGACTCGCACCCCTCGGTCGTTGATGCTCGTTATTACATACCCACGCTTTCCCTTTTCCAACTTATATGTAGCCTTCATTTTTTTTGCAAGGCCCACCTCGCTACTGGTTCCAGCTATGTTTCTAGGGTTGTTCCCTTTGACAGGAAAGTGGGTAATTCGGTGTATTAAATTAGCTGTGATAAGAATTAGCTCTTCCAACCAGAGATACCTATCATGTACTAGACATAGTAACTATCGGATAACAAAAGTGGTGATGGTCGCGCGATGATAGTGGGGTATCCACCTCAGGTTGAGTAAACCCACCTTCTCCACACCTAGTAACCATTTCCGTGATAATAATGTGTCTGTGGCCAATTGGGGGAACCTATCATTGTCCGCTAGATCCCAATCTTCGAACTTGATACCTGGTACTCAACCCAGCGGTAAACCCTCAAACCTTATCTCATCTGGAAGAAGCGGGGTTTGCAGTGTACTCTTTGCAGCATCCAGGTCCTTCGGTATTTTGGTTATCCCATTCCATGGAGAGACATATGGGGGTAATGAAGCTATTTGGAACGCGTCTTCTTCTTCCTCATCATGTGCTTCAATCTGGGCGATCAAGGCTTACAAATATTCATCATCCTCGGCGGTTTCGGTGGTGACGGTCTTACCCTTTTCGACTGCTGACCTTTTGCTGAATCTTGGTGATACCTTGACTGGCCCCATCATCTACCTGTTTTTCTGGGGTCGTGGTGTGCGTGGGGACTTTGGAACTTCGAGAGCCACAGTCACTTCATCTGGCTCTTCCTGGGTTGGATGCAGTTCTTCCGCGAACCATGCCCCGGTTCTTGCCATGGAACTCATGGGGCGTTTGGTAGCAAGGTGTTTGCTGGTTGTCACTGGTTCGAATCTCACCTGTCCTAGTGTTTTCCAGAGGGTGTTAGAGAGGCTCGCAGATTTAAATATATTCCTTCCCTCCACTTCTCGAGCATTAATAACTTCTAGGCGGCAGATCTTTTCGTATCTATCTCGGAACTTCTATCTTAATCACCCGTCGCCCGCTCCTCTCTTTCATAGCTAGAACTTCTTGTCAGGAATAGCAGTGTTAATGGTCACTTGCCACTCTCGCCATGTGGCGGCGCAGCCCCTTTGGCGCAGCCGTGGTCATGCTATCCTACTGGCCCTGCACGGAACCTTCCTTCCATACAGACCTTCCGCAAACTGGGTTATAGTCTTGCACCCTCTTTCAACTGTGGGGGGTACTGAGACTGTGCTTTCTACAGCTAATCAGGTGGTCGCACCCCCGGTGCGATGTCTCAGCTTTCTTGCAGCCTTTATAACCTTTATTTCTTCGTGCGTTGTTGTGTGGGGTGTATCCTTCTGTAGGTACGGGTGTAGCCATGATAGCAGGGTCGCAGCTTGTTCTAGTTCTCCTGGTTCCCTTATGTGCAAACTCGCGCAGCCGACGTGGGCATCGCTACTTTCCATATTGTTGATTCGCTCCCCTACTAGCACGCTTTTCTTTTGCAGTCGTGCCCATAGTTCGTTGATTGTGCGAGGCCTGCTGCTACCCTGCTTATTCTGGGCTCCTTCCTATCTTATTATTGATAATCTCATCTTCGCATCCCTTCTATTATAGGCCCATTGAACCCGTGGTAGTTGTAACTTCCCATTGGGTCGTTTTGTCAGGCGGACGTGGTGCGTGCTTCCCCCTGCTCCCCTCTTGACTTTGTCGTGGGTGGCTGGTGAACTGGATTGTTGTAGTGAATTTTGTCCTCAACCTACACACGCACCTGCCTCTGACATCCACGCCGCTCTCTTCGAATCTTTGTGCATGTACTCCATTCGTGAGCAATTTTGGCGCATGGTAACTTTGCGATGGCATCCTACGGCTTGTGTCTCAGATTTGTTGTTGCACATTGGTCGATTGGTTCCTCCGCCTTCGTGGCTTCCTCATCAGTTGGTCATTCCCTTGCCTCTATCGTTACCCATCGTGGGGACCTAACCATTAGATTACAATTTAGTGTCGTTACCTCATGCAATCAGTTCTGCCATCGCTCAATCTCTTCATCCAAGTCTAACGTGCAGGAACTATCACGGTCGCATGAGATTCATCCATTCGCTATCAGATTCACTCGGTCCCAATCTTGTGCTATGATCTAGTAATTACAATCCAGCTCATTGTCATTGTCCTCGTCGTGCACTGGCTCAATATAGCGCGCCCCTTCAGCTGGGTCTAGTGGGACCACTACGCGGAGAGATTTTTTTCTCAAATATCATTTTTCGTTTCTTTAGATCGATGACTCCATTCATATACGTTGCCCAGTCTATCCCTAGAAAGGCAGGATACGGGTTATTGTCATCCATAATTTCTATAACCTCAAAATTGGTTTGTGTAGTTACACCATCAATATCTATTGTAACTCCTTGCAGTCTTCCCATAAGCAAGATCTTCTATTGATTCACCATCCGTAATTGGATAGGAGACAATTATAGTGCAGGCCCGCCCATGCGTTCCCATGTCTATTTAGGTAGGACATTCGCATCTGACCCCAAGTCCAGAGAAACCTGATCCATCTCATAGTCCCTAATTTGGGCAGTCAATCGCATTTCCCGCCCAATGCGCAACACATGCTTGCCTAGCTTCTGGACCATTCGAGGTTCATCCGATCCTGCGCACCTAGTTATCAACTCTTGCAATCCCTTCACCACGTTATTATCCCTTAGTAGCTTCATGCATGTCTGTAAGAAGGTAGTTAGCATAGAAGTATCCCTTTCCAGCGTTGTTTGCTCCTTGCTACCCGAAGTAGAAGCTTCCGCGAAGCTCTTCTTAGCTTCCATATTCCTTCGCGCGCTTGAAATCAAATTCTGATTGTTTTGTAGGGGCCCTACGAACCCATGCATCCTCCTCTAGTTGCTTCCCCCGATCTTCTCATGTACTTGCACCACTTCTGAGCATCATATTCACGTTAGGATCTTCCTTGTGTGGTTCAGCCTTCATCATTTGGATGTTCTGAGTGGGCGTAGCCGTAAGCACCGTTTTTTCTCGCATCTGATCAATTAGCGTGGGGCAATCGACTGCTTCGTGGTCAAATTGGTAACAGTAAAGGCAACAAGCTCTGGTAGGGTCTGTGCAATCACGCGCGTAGTGCCCTGGTCCTCCACAATTATAGCAGATTAATTGTCCCCGTCCGTGTTCGCATCCCATTCCCCCTCACCCCCATCCGCGTCCTTGGAATCTACCCCGCGTTATTGTTGCTGTGGGATCTTGCCTCCACGCCTCCATATGCATTCTGTAAGCAGGTGTTTTATCCATCAACAACTCATAACTTTGGCAATTTCTTTCATCATGGCCCACCGTTCTACAAAAGTTGCAAAATAACTACTGGGGTGGGTTGTCTCAGATTCTGCAATAGATGACAGTTGTCCATGGCATGCTTTCCTCCCACCTGAAAGATCGCGCACCAGAGTGCGGGCATCGTGCTTGGCCCTGCTTGTACCTTTGGTCGCAATGGTATTGGTCCCCCCGCTGTCATGTAGTTTGCAAAGACCGGGAATTGATCCTTATCGTGGCCTGGGCCCTTACATTTGATACACCACACCTCTTCACACACTTCTGACCGAGGCGCCTGTCCTTATTTCAAACTTTGCATCTCTAAACATAGGTTTTGTATTTGCGCATGGATTTGCTGAACTCCCAACCCTGGATCATGTATTGGGGTTTCATGCAATCTCATTGCAGTCTCTAATGCTTCGGCTTAGGTTGAGATGTTTTGTTGTGATATCACCGTCCTCAGATGTGGTGTCAAATATGCCACAAACCACGCGCAGTGTTGCGCATCCGTCAATGTCATGTTAGCCTCGTGGATTGTGCTTTTCAATCTCTGATCCAAATCCCAGGTAACATCATGATTTCCTTGAACCCAATGACCAACTGCATCTCTAATTTTGGCTGACCAAATTCTCTGTTCAATGCGTCCTAGATCGCCACTATTTCTGCATTCAGATGATCGCTTGAGTACTTTATATACCATGTCAACGTGCGGTCCTGCAGCGTGCTAACCAGAGTAGCCTTTTTTATGTTATCGTTCGTTATGCCTTGGGCTTCCCATACAGCCTTTACCACAAACCAGAACTGACCTGGTTCCTCATTTCCTACACCTTTAAATACCATAAACTTGACTACACTTGCAATCGCAACCTTTGGGGGTGGCGGAGGTGGGGTCGGCGAAAATGGCTTCGATGTAGGAGAAGTAGGTGATGGCGTGGATGTTGGTGGTATCAGTGGGATGCGCCGCCCAATCAACTAGATTGTGCTTCTCGGAGAGAACCCTGCAAGTTCTTCCTCACTTTCTCGTGAAATAGAAATCAAAGGATTGTTCTCTAATCGTTCGATTCCTTGGTAGCCTCTTCCGCTCCGTGTTATGCCAGACATCAATAAACGCGCATAATCTATTTTTCACATAATACCATTTTAATCCAAGTATTCAACGATTTGATGTACTTACCCCACAATCCTTGGAGAAAACGCCTTTCTGCTTCACTATAGCTCACAGTTGTGTCTATCGCGAACTCAGTGATGAACCCTCCTATTATCTGATCCAACCAGTGATCTACTGCGCGTGTGATTTTGTCATCAGATGCTTCTAGCCTGCACACCAATTCTGGAATCCACACAATTGGTTGATCTAGTCTGCACCTTCCCACACTGTTAGCTAGCCTTGCGATCCACTCATACAACTCTGTCGAGAATGACACAAAGAAGATCTCGTTGATCTCTATGTATATGTAACAATCCAACCACTTTCTTCTAATATCGGCGGATTTCTGTTTTCCTGAACCACAAATTCATGAAGCTTCTGATCCAACCAATCTTCAAGTTGTTTCTTTGTAGGTTTCCAGTGTTCCAACATCAGACATCCCTTAGGCAGATCCTGATCCCGGAAACGGACCCATTTGTTGGCTTATTGGGCCCTAACCCAGGTTTGGAAGAGATATTAGCCAAACAAATCCTACAGGTACTGGCCCTTTCGACAACAACCCGCGAAGCGCGGACTGAGGTCTCACCCGAGGTAGCAGGGAGGGTGCTGGAACCAGGTTTCTGCACTCTTGGGATGTTTAGATGTGGTCTGGACGATTTGCGAACCATTCTATGCTTCACACTACTCTGCTTCCATGTAGATCCGAAACAAGATAAATCCTTAATGTTTATTATTCCTAAGTTTGTTACAGATCATATCTACTTCTTGGTCTTTAAGCAAACATTTAATAAAGATAACCAATGTGCGCAATTATAAAGAAAGATCTAAACCCATATAATAGATCATGCATAAATTTAGAACATAAGCAACAGACAGATCCACAAGGAACCACACAATCATGATTCAAGAATTCTTATTTTTATTGATCTTCTCTTCATTCAGCTGCAGGGGTCCGCACACACAGCTGCAGACTCTACCAGGCTTCTGTGCACACAACTACAGAGCCTGTATCTCTCTACCAACTCCATTGACTCAGACTTACAGTGCTACAAAACTTCTTGCCTCATAAACCCATTACATTCCAGATTGAAAGATTGCTTGCCAAAAACTACTTTTTGGCCATAAAGCCCTGCTCTATTTATACATTTCCATGGTTCGCGGACCATGGACAGGCCGACTTACTTTACATTATTTTTGGGCAAACAACCCTTTGACTTGACTCATTACACTTCGGGCTCCGCGCACCTCATGGAGTCTTTACCATACCTTTACCTAAAATTGCAGGTTTTGAGCCCCAAACCCATTACGCAATGCCTTCGCTACCCAACAGGAATGATGGAGTGGTTTTTCGTAGGCAGTAAGCAGTTTCTCGTGTGCCCTCAAGGCTGTAAGTGGAATTCCAAAATTTTACATGATTAGCCTAACTGGGTGACACGTAGCATGAGAAAACCACTTTTCTCACATGCTATCCGGCAGATATCGATCATGCAAGAATCTGCTTGATATTGCGCGTTAGCCATTGGATCAGGCGGGGTTGATCAAGGGTGGAGATCGACCAAGCTGGTTAGCGATCGGGTGACGCGATAGCCATTGGATCAAGCTAAACAAATTGACGGTGGAGATCTAGAGAGCATAAAGTCAAGCGTTGAAATGAATCGGATGGTGATTTTTCAGGTTTTTTGTAGATTGGATGGTAAGGATATCTATAGGTATAATCCGCTTAAGGCGTGATTTATTGGCTCGCGCTTAAGTATTTCATGCTGAAGGAAATGTGGATATGAGTGAGATCTCTTACAAAAAGAGAGTGATTGAAGACGATAACGATGAAATGAACCAAGTACTGAATCAAGACAGCAAACTCTAAAGCTCATGTGATAACTAGAAATCTGAAACACAACCAATCTACCCTACACTGCTATAATGAAAACGCAGCTACTTAATCCAATGAACGATTAAACCATGAATTTATGCGCTATATTGTTGTAATACAAATGCAGCTATTTAAGCAAATGACTGATTAAACCGTGGATCTATGCTAGCATACATGTACAGTGAAGAGGAGCCTTAGCTACTAAGGTTGGGCCCTAACCCAAGAGCTTTAGCCCTCTGAGTTAACTCAGTGCTGGCTCGAAACAAAACTCATTCTTATTATCAAAAACAATGGATTACATCAAAACTATCACAAGTCTTGCAGCTTGAAAATAGAAATAGAGTTTTACAATCAAAATTCTGAATAAAAATCGAGTCCTAATGAGGTCCTAGGCCTCTCTACTTATACGACTGAAGTCTCCAATGACTTCCTTAAAATTAGGGAGGCTCGACTCCCAAACTAGAGATAAACTGGTGCTTTGATTTCCACTTGCACGGTTGCCTTCTGGTCCTCATGATTTGATTGGTTGCACTTTGAGTTGATGGAGGAATATTTGAATGGAGGGGTAGTAAATGAGGAGGATTTCCCTCCTATAATTCCTCTCCCTTGTCCCATTCAAGTTTTGACCAAGATATTTGGTAAAATTCCTTGCTTGTATCCTTTAATCCTGCATTACATGCACATTAGACCACAAAGAAAAATATCCAACTCTAACTCATCTCATAAACAAAATATAATCAAAAGTATGCAATAAGTTGTGAGAATAGTTGGTTTGACTAAGCTAGGAGGTGAATTAAGGCCCATATAATTACCCAATGATGAAGCTCATCACATTGCTCTACACTCCTCAGTATCTAACTGCACCAACTAACATTGATCCTCATGCTACTAAATATTGTGGGCTCTTGTAGCAAGGTAATGATCCATGAGGAAAGTATACTGCAATTGCTACTACTCTTCTATGGACCTTACCCAATTATTTGAAACTCTAGGACTAAGGCTCTACATCGCCCCACCTCACTCTTGGAGGTATAGCTGCATACATAGTGAAATCTACCTCTAGCTTGTACAGATTTTTCACTCTAACTCCAATATGTTTCACCTTCGCAGTGGAAACATGCCTCAAAAAATATTTTCCCTTACTGAACACCACATCATAACCTTTTTCCTTCAATATGTTTCACCTTCCCAGTGGCAACATGCTTCAAAAAATCTTTTCCCTTACTGAACACCACATCATAACCTTTGTCCTCCAATACAACTACATAAATCATTTTTTTCTTTAGCCCAGGTACATATATAACATCTTTCAAATGAAGATGGGAGTTTGACTCCCTCTTAAAGGTGATAGTACCAATTCCTTTGGTACTATACCTCTCGTCATCTCCAAATTATATGTGCAATTCGAGATCCTTCTCCTCTAGGCTATAGAAATTTCACTGTAGATCACCTGATAATGCAATACACTAAAGTAAATTCTTGACCTACTTCTACTATCAAACATTTCGGAAGCTTAATCAATTTGAGCAAGATCAGTCGGAACACATAACAGAGAAGAAAAATCAATATACATGAAACATAGAAGAATACCATGGGGAAAGCCTCAGCTTAAAACCCCGCTATTTGTATTATCATACAAGTGGAAATATCTCAGGATTACACAAAGCTTTAGCTCTCAAGCTATCTAGCTCTCAGTACAATCCCTCACTGCTGCTCATAGACAGAATAGACAGCACATATGTCTTCCTTCAGTCCTCCAAGCCTCTTATTTCCTTGTGCAGTTTTCCCTGGGTCCTCTAGTTGTATCCTATGTGATTCTCGCCTCACACACTGCTCTGACCTCTATAGTAACTGCACAAACCTGAAGGAATGGTTTCCTTCTGCATGGATGAGTTTCCTTTATAGGAAAATTCTCCAACTTATAGCACACTATCCCTTCCTTTAATCTCAACTGTGTCTTTCTTTGAACTGACATGCATGAGTTATTTATGAGAGAATGTTTAGTTATCTGGAGAACACTAGTTGCATGCATGCATGCATTAACTGACTGAACTCACGATTAGTTCCTCAAATTTTTTGGAACTAATCTAACTGGACTTAACTCAGTTAACTGAGCTAACTGATTACAACTTAAATACAACTCATCCTTATCTCCTTAGTTAAGGGATAACTTCCTCAATCAAAGGGATAATTGTTGCATGTCTTCACAAAGACTTCATGTTTGATTTTCTCCAATTAATTAACTCAAGATGAATGAATTAATTATTTTTCAAACAGCTGATAAGACTAAATTTTAATTTTAATTCAGGGACTAATTAAAATTGGAATCTATCCTGAAATGCTATTTATAGCTATGTTATTTTTAGCATTTCTATTTTTTGTTATTTCCAACAGAGTTGGAGTATATCCTGAAATGTTATTTATAGCAATGTTATTTTTAGCATTTCTATTTTTAGCATTTCTTGTTGCTACTTTCAACACTTCCTCTCAACAAGAAAGGCATTCAACTCAAACCCGATCCTAAACCTTTAGAATGTTCTACATGCAACACTTCTCTCAAGTGTTGTTGGTCCATAAACTCTAGAAACAAAAAATATCCAACCTAAATCAGAATGATGCCTCCATCATCAAAGTCTCTGATTGTTATTGCCTCTATCAACTGGAAAACTTTGCACCTTTGTGCTCTTCAGTATTTGACTGCTCTAGCCTCTGTCACTTTGATCTCTAACTGCATCAATTACACTTATTCCTCCCGTTGCATCTGTGCTATTGCTGGTCTTGTCTCCCAGCATTGCATCCGCACTGCACCTCTTCTCATCATGTTGCATCGTGCTGCCCACTACTGCACTATAACTCAGTTACTGAGAAGTAAGTAACTAATGTCCCAACTAACCTCCCTATTGGGCTAGAAACATCCTCTGATGTTGAAGCTTCCTCTGCCGCTCCATCCGCATTTGTCTCTACCCACTTAGCTAGTCCTGCTACTCCTCGTCGGGGCTCCCGTAGCAAGGTCTAATCAAAGAGGTTGGGTACCTCAAGGATCCTACCCCTATTTCAGCTTTCTTGGGACTATCACTTCACATCGCCCCACCTCACACCTAGACGTATGGCTGCATGTTCTCCCTCTGCCCACTTGGCTCGAAATTCCCCCCTACTGGAGGTCTCTACATGAGTGGATGCCTCCACTCAGTCTCCTCTCGGCTTCTCCAATTGTGGTTGTTCCACAACCTCCTGAAGCTGCTTCACCAATTGTGGCTCCTCCACAATTGTCTAAGACTTCTTTTGGCACTGCATGTTGAGAGGTAATGTACTCTCCCTCTCAACCACCAAGTCTCCAATAGTTGCCTTGCTCCTCAAGGCTTTGCATGCATCTTGAACCTCAAGAGCATATAGGTTCTTGACTCGTGAACCGATCAGCTTCACCTATCTCGTGGTGATGTGTCTAAGGAAAACCTTTCCCTTACTGAAGATGTTAAGTTATGGTATGTTCTATGCTTATAACAGTTTATTTCTTTTTCTTATTATATTCCACAGATTAGCAATCACATGTACATAAAGTAAAGTGCAGATAGAACATTAAGCGATCGACAGAAAACAAGCCAAGACAAGAGACACAAGATGTGGTGGCAAGCCAGGGACAAACCCCACAATGTGTGGGGAAACCCTTTGATCAAATCTTCTTTTATCTTCAATAATTCAGCAGAGAGAAATAGTACAATAAATCTGATTCATATCAGCAGCAGCAAACCCTGGATCAATAGCATCACCATTAGCGGCTTCATTATCAAACTAGGGCAGACGATATCTCACAAACCGACCGTCGGATTGACTTCATTCCACCACCAAAAGTTGCAGTTTCCAGAGGAGGTTCAAATGAACCTACAGCACAGTTCAGATGAGGAGATCTTCTAGGCCACGTAGGTCAATCTTTACTTCTGCAGTTGTAGCTTCAGTTTCAGTAGTTTCTGGCTTCAAACTAGGGCAGTCGATATCTTGCAAACCGTTCATTGGATTGACTTCATTCCACCACCAAAAGTTGCACCTTTCATAGGAGGTTCAGATGAACCTATAGCTTAGTTCAAAATAGGAGATCTTCTAGGCCACGCAGGTCAATCTTTGGATCTGTAGTTGCAGCTTCAGGTTCAACAGCTTCCGGCTTCACATGTGTGAGAGAGAGACCCATTTCTGCGTAGTAGATAAGAGACTCATTTCTGCGTAGTAGAGAGAGAGAGATGTGATGAGAAGAGTGAGTTCAAATGAGGAAAAGTCCTCTTATATTTATACACAATGTTAGTGTTTGAATAGATGCGAATGTTGGGCTTTTGAGCCTACATGAGTTGTAGGTCGGCTTGATAAGAATTCCATAATCAAAATAAATTCATATCTCCATGAATACTTATTGGAATCAGATGATCCTTATATCAATCCTACACCTCTCAACGAGAGGAATCTAATAAAAATATTATCATCCATGAATAAGATGACCCACATGAATTTTTTCCCTGGTTGCCAATTTTAACACTCCCTCTCAACCAAGGAGAACATTTGTAATCTGTCTATCGGTCATTACTATTCATCCATCAAATGCATTGCCCTGTACAGCCTGACCCTTGCCCTGCTCTACTCTATTCTGCCTATTTTGCTTTGTCTTGTTCTGCCCTATACTGATCGGCATTGTTTTGCTTTGTTCTGCTCTGCTCTTGCATTGTTCTGTTCTGCTCTGCTTTTGTCCGAACTATGAAGAAGAAGAAATGATCGAGGATGTATCATACTGACTCAAAGTTAGTCTCAGAGTATGTACCACTGGTCCCAGACCAGTCTCAACCAACCCGAAGTCAGCGTCATCGTGAGTACAACTCCACTGGTCCTAGACCAGTATCATCCTCCACTAACTCAAAGTCAGTCTCAGAGTGCGTGCCACTAGTCCCAGACCAGTCTCAGCCAACCCAAAGTCAACTTCATAGTAAGTACCACTCCTATCACTGGTCCCAGACCAGTATCACAGTCTGATAGAGTGTACCACTGGTCCCAGACCAGTCTCAACCGACCGGAAGTCAGTGTCATAGTATGTACCACTCTCACTGGTCCCAGACCAGTACTGCACTGACACAAAGTTAGTCTCGGAGTATGTACCACTGGTCCCAGACCAGTCTCAACTGACCCGAAGTCAGCGTCATAGTATGGTACAACTCCTACCACTGGTCCCAGACCAGTATCATTGATCCTAGATCAATGGAGATCATCCTAGTGTAGGGAGTGCGGTAGATACAACGATGTGTCCATCGGTACTACTATGGTCCCTAACTTCATTTCCGTGCTCATTGATCAGATGAGAGGTACGTCCCATGAGTCCCAGACTGCATGGGTAGGATGCCTCGACAGGAGAACTAATCAATCCTATCCTCACAGGAGAATACATCAATCCTGCTACAATCGCCATGGAAAACACATCAATCTAGGCCACACAGGAGAACACATCAATCCTGCTACAGTCGCCACAGAGAACACATCAATCCAGGCCTCACAGGAGAACACATCAATCCTGCTACAGTCGCCACAGAGAACACATCAATCCAGGCCACACAGGAGAACACATCAATCCTGCTACAGTCGCCACAGAGAACACATCAATCCAGGCCTCACAGGAGAACACATCAATCCTGCTACA
>APFE031088235.1:261698-276074 GCA_000404065.3 Pinus taeda | reverse complement strand
CATCCTGCTACACAAGAGAGCGAATCATCTTGTTCCACAAGAGAGCGAATCATCTTGTCCCACAAGAGAGTGAATCATCTTGTTCCAGTGCGCACCACCAAGGGAGGGTGAGTCACCCTGTGGTCGTATGTTGCTCTAGTAATAACCATAAGCCCTCAAAGCTCCCAAAGCTCAATGTATGCAACATGCAGGACCCTTGTACAAGGGTTTCTTGACGACTCCAAGTCGTTTGGGAAAATCATAGATTAGATCTTTCCTCAGGGCTTTGACAAGGTGTATCGACCTGTACATCATCTTAATGCGATGGAGCCTCCTTTCTCATCGACTTACCATATCTCAGATGATGTCTATTTGCTGGAGCAATTGACGAATATGAGATTCCTCAATAATCGAATCCCACCTCTAGTTGTTACAGAGAATCACAGTGGTATCCAATGTAAATCCAAACAGCTCATTAAAGATATTTTGCAACCAGACTACCTCACACGAGTTCATGCTAGCAACAATATATTCTGCTTCGGCAGTGCTCAAAGCCACCGACTTCTGCTTCCTGCTCATCCAGGATATCGAAGTAGATCCGAAGGTGAAACAACACCTGGAAGTGCTCTTATGGTCCACCATATTGCCTACCCAATCAACATCAGTATATCCAAGTAGTCTCACATCTTCGGCAGTGTATCTTAACCCATTGTGCCACGAAGATATCTCAGAAGATTCTTGGCATCAACCCAGTGAGGCTCAACCAAATATGAGCTCACAATGCTAACTGAAAAACATATGTTCGGATGGAGGTTCACCAAGAACATCAATGCGAACGAGTTTATGAAACTCAGAGGCATTTCCCAAATCTGGTCCGACATCACTACCATATAACTTCTAAAAGTTAAGATCCTCGGGGTAGTCACAAGCTTGTAGTCCATCATACCGAGTCTTTCCAATATCTTTATCACATATTTTCCTTGAGATAGGAAAATTTCCCTCAGCTCCTGCCATACTTCAAGTCCTTGGTCCTTCATTTCAAATTCAGAAGCCAACTCCCTCTTACATTTTTGAATGAGAGGGTTTGCACCTGTTAGAAAGAGGTCATCCACATACAGCACCAGTATGAGAGGTTTGTCATCTTCAACTAAAGATAAAGGTTAGGATCGGCTTCACTCCTAGTGAATCCCCAGCTTCATCAAGTAGCTATCGATCCTCTCATACCATGCTCGGGGTGCTTGCTTCAGCCCATAGAGAGCCTTCTTCAACCTGCATACATGAGATTTCGATCATAAATCTCAAATCCTTCGGGTTACTCCACATAGACCTCTTCTTTAATCGAGCCGTGTAAGAACGCAATCTTGACATCCATCTGATGTAGGTTCCATCCTTGTGAAGCGGAAAGGGTTATGATCGAGCAGATGGTCGTATATCTAGAAACAGGTGCAAATATCACATCATAGTCTATACCTTCCTTCTGGGAGAAACCACGAGCAAAAAAACGATCCTTATACTTTTCCGTACTTCCATCTATTGCATGCTTTATCTTGTAAAGCCATTTGGAAGTAACAACTGTCTTGTCCTAGGGTCTGGGAACTACTTCCCAGACATCATTCTTCATGATACACTCATATTCTTGGTCATATCATCCTTCCATACTTGATGCTTGACGGCGTCTGAGAATGATGAAGGCTTATTTTGTATGATTGTGCTCATGATGGTCAGGTATCCCTGATACCTATTAGGTTTCTTACTTTCACGAAAGTTCCTCGGGGTGCAGCGATTGTCCTTCAGCGTCATCACAGTAGCCCCCTAAGCCATGAAGGCCTCTTCCTAGAAGAGGAAGGCTCATGTGGAGGAGGATCAATCGGATCCATGGGTTCTTCTACATCAGGCATTAATTCATCATCCTTTTCTTTCGGTTCCTTGGTGTCGACTTCTTAAGAGCTCCTCAAAGTCGGAAGATTGTTCACCTTGCTGAGAGCCATATCTTCGTCAAAGGTGACATCATGACTAATTACGAATTCCCTTTGACCGGCTACATAGATTCTATAGCCTTTAGTATTTTCACCATAGCCCACGAAAACTCCCTTCTTTCCAGATGCACCCAATTTATTTCTTTTCTCTTTCGGTACATGAAAATATAGAGAGCTTCCAAAAATTCTAAAAATGAGAAACATCAGATTTCTTACCGATGAACTTTTCTTCAGCAGTCTTGGAACCCAATGCTTGATGAGGGCATATGCGGTGGTGTTTGTAATTTCAGCCCATAGAAACTTCGGAAGTCTTTGATCATGTAGCATGGCTCGGACACCTTCCACAATCGTACGGTTCTTCCTTCCCGCCACACCATTCTGCTCATAAGTATGTGGTGTAGTAGTCTCCCTCCTAATGCCAGCCTCAGATATGCCTGAGTGAACCAACTATAATATATCGGAGATCTTGTTTTGGCTTGAGGGGAACGATCCCCTTTTGAGTTTTCCTTCGGCACATCCCGGACATACACCTTCTTTCTCTACTTGGAATTCAGGCATCCCTTGCCATTTCTGAAGGTTACCTTGTAGCCTTTGTCTTCCATTTTCGAGATGGACACTAGGTTCTTTTTGAGGTCAGGTGCATTTAATACATCCTGGACTTTCCTCTTCCTCGATTCCCAGCTCTCTTCTTACCTTTGCTATTTAATTTTCCATCCCTTCGATTACCATGAGAGGGATTTTGATCATTGTCACGATGGGAGTCCTTTCTATCAGGGCATTCCCTTACATAGTGACCTGCTTTATTGCAAATGAAACATCGTCCTTTTCTTCCACCCTTAGATCCAGCCTTTCGATTTAGACCTGGAATTATTTCTTTTCTTTGCATGAGAAGAAAAGGTAGGAGGAGGACCTTTAGGCAAGGGCATTTCCTGCTCTTCTACCCTTATTTCTTCTTGAATGCATCTAGCCATTAATTCCTCGAAACCATGAATTACATTATTGTTCAGAAGAGTAGTCCTGAACATGTACCATTCGGATGGTAATCCTCCAAGAGTCGTGAGTGTCATTCTGTTGTCAGTGATAGCCTCCCCAATAGATAGGAGATCGTTCCAATCTATTGTAGATTTCCTTGGAGGTGTCTAGATCAGAGATGTGGGCCACCAAGCATTTGTCGATAGAGTCTCGAATGATCTTCTTGTTTTGATTTCTCCTTTTTCCCATTTGTTCCAGACAGCAGCGGATGCATTTGATGGAGGCTCAACAATATTGCCTCTTACATGGTCCAGCACTCCTTGATCTTATAGGGTTAGATCGATAGACATCTTCCATCCGTGATAGTCAGCTTTCTCACGGAGCTTGTCTTCGACAGGAAAGAGTGTTGAGGACCCCATCGTTCTTTTAGGATAGCCTTGCCAATCTTCTCTTCGGTGATTGCTCTTGCTCTTGCTCGGGCTTTGTCTTCACCTCAGCTCTAATTACCATGTTAAGTTATGGTATGTTCTATTGTTATAACAGTTTATTTATTTTCTTATTATATTCCACAGATTAGCAATCACATGTACATAAAGTAAAGTGCAGATAGAACATTAAACGATCGACAGAAAACAAGCCAAGACAAGAGACACAAGATGTGGCGGCTAGCCAGGGACAAACCCCACAATGTGTGGGGAAACCCTTTGATCAAATCTTCTTTCATCTTTAATAATTCAGCAGAGAGAAATAGTACAATAAATCTAATTCATATCAGCAGTAGCAAACCCTAGATCAGCAGCATCAGCATTAGCGGCTTCATTATCAAACTAGGGCAGACGACATCTCACAAACCGACCGCTGGATTAACTTCATTCCACCACCAAAAGTTGTGGCTTCCAGAGGAGGTTCAGATGAACCTACAGCGTAGTTCAAATGAGGAGATATTCTAGGCCACACAGGTCAATCTTTACTTCTACAGTTGCAGCTTCAGTTTCAAGAGTTTCCAGCTTCAAACTAGGGCAGTCGATATCTTGCAAACCGTTCATCGGATTGACTTCATTCCACCACCAAAAGTTGTGGCTTTCAGAGGAGGTTCAGATGAACCTATAGTGCAGTTCCAAAGAGGAGATATTCTAGGCCACGTAGGTCAATCTTTGGATCTGCAGTTGCAGCTTCAGGTTCAACAGCTTCCGGCTTCACATGTGTGAAAGAGAGACCCATTTCTGCGCAGTAGAGAATAAACTCATTTCTGCGCAGTAGAGAGAAAGAGATGTGATGAGAAGAGTGAGTGGAAATGAGGAAAATTCCTCTTATATTTATACACAATGTTGGTGTTTGAAAAGATGCGACTATTGGGCTTTTGAGCCTACATGAGTTGTAGGTCGGCTTGATAATAATTCCATAATCAATATAAATTCATATGTCCATGAATACTTATCGGAATCGGATGATCTTTATATCAATCCTACACCTCTCGATGAGAGGAATCTAATAAAAATATTATCAGCCATGAATAAGATGACCCACATGAATTTTTTCCATGGTTACCAATTTTAACAGAAGACTACATCATAGCCTTTGTCCTCGAACATTGTGATCGATACCAAGTTATTCTTTAGTCTAGGCACATACTTCACATCAGTCAAGGTGATGCGATCTCCACACTTCCTCTTAAAAGAAACGGTACCTTCACCTAAAACACAGTACTTTCCTTCGTCACCCATCTCTATGAGTATCCTGAGGTCTTTCTCCTCCAAGGTACTGAACAAACTCTTATCGCCAGTCATGTGGAATGACGCTTCACTGTCAATATACCAAACACAACTCATCATCGATGAAACCATGCATGCGATGAGGGAAAAATCCAATTCGAACTGAGAGGCCAATGCCTCACCTTCAAATCCTTCCGAGGATCCCTTCTTGGATTTCTTCAATGGATAATTAGTTGCATAATGGCCCACTTCATGACAATTAAAGCGTCTCACTTTAGATTTGTCAATTTTCTTCCCTCCAAGAGCAGAACTCGATTTGGGATGAGAATCCTTCTCCTTCCCTTTCCTTGCCTTACTCGCTAAGGTGAAATTTTCTTCATCCTCCTTGCATGAAGAACCATCTCTGGTGCTTCTCCTGATCTCCTCCTGCATCAAATCCGACCACAGTCGTTCCCAATCTGGCAATTTCTCTCTTCCATTCACTGAGTCCTGGTAGCTATGCCAGCTCTTAGAAAGACTGAGCAGAGAAAGAATCACCATATCATCATCGGCTGCCATGATTCCTACACTTCCAAGCTCATGTCTGCAGGTGATGAGCTTGTTTAGATATGTAGAGATCGTGTCGTCCTTTTCACACTTGATTTTCCGAAGCTTGTCCTTCAGTGCCAGATTCGTCTGGTCATTTCTATTCTGATATAGGTCCTTGAATGTCTTCCACATTGAAAATGGAATCTCCCTCCCATAGAGACTCAAGACAATATGGTCTTGAACTCCCTCCAAAAGAATCCTCCTCGCTCTCGCCACACATTTCTTCCATTCCACCAATTCTTAGGCATTAGCTGCTGCTGGCTTAGGTACTTTGTTGGGCCGCCAAATTAACATACATTTTTGCTCCATTTTCACCTTTATCCTCATTTTGTCACCTCATTTCATCACATTATCATTACATAACCCTATATTTCCATTACCATATGGGTTTATAGTTTCATTTTCCAAAGTTATTAATTTCAAGTATTTAAAGTGATTTTATGATTAAAAGTTAGAAAAATAACATGTATTTGCTTATAGTTAAAGGTGGAATGAGTTTGGTGACATGTGTAGGTGATTTGGAAGGTTCCAAGATACTCTTATGTGGCCTCCAAGACTCAAATTCGAATTCTCTTGAAGATTTGAAGGAGATTTGGGATAGGGGTCAAGCATATATCATGGATAAAGGAATATGTGTGTCATATTGGTTGTAACCATATGAGGGATTAGTGGATCCCCATTAATGAGTTAGTTACTTAAATTTTTGTATAAATAGGAGCACCTCTCCATTCCAAAAGGAGGACTCTTGGAGCATGTATCCAACTTATGATGGAATAGAATAAAGCTTCATTTTCCATAAATTTCCATTCTATAGTTTTAGATATAAATCGTCTTAATGTAGTATATGGAATAATTTGTCACTTTGTTCTTAAGAGAATTGAGCTCACTCTAAAAGGATCAAAGAAACATTTTATTTCATAATAGATCTTATTTCATTTAATTTCCTAGATGTTTGAGGACTTTTTTGTGATTGATGAATGAGTTTTAAATTAAAATCTTATCAACATATGAGGGGACAACTAAGGGTCTAAGTTAGGCTCTCTCTCTATTTGATTTGCATGATAACTGAAATTCATTCTTTTACTTTTAAGTTTCAAGTTATTTCATTTCCTATGCTTATGAATGAATCTTAGTTTAATTTGGATCAGTATACGAGAGGACAATCAAGGGACTACGTTAGTCTCTCTCTCTATTTGAATCTAAACAACATTTAAAATTCATTCTCTTGTCTTTATTTCAAGTTTTTGGTTTTATGTAATCAATGATTTCTTTTCAATCTATAATATTGTAGGGAAGGACAACCAGGACCTCCTCAATTAGGAGCCTCTTCCCTTGCATATTATATTGAATCAAAAATCGTTTAGTTAGAAATAGAGTTAGTTGCATACTCCTGCATATATTTTGTTGGCATCATCACAAGCTTATGAGTATCCCTGGTTGATAATTTAATGAAAGCAATTTAAGCAATTAAATTGCCCAACAGACTTCTTGACCAATGAATTCCTTCAAACCATTGTCCTCTAATACCGCCTCCATGCGATCCTTCCATGCTATGTAATTCGAGATGCCATCCAGGGCATACTTGAGTCTCAAGCTATTGAACGCCATTGGTGAAATTTGAGATGTGATAAGAAATCGATTTTGTACCGACAATCAAGAACTTAAAACTTCGAACTTCTCCCTTCTTTGTATATTGTTCCCTGCTTTGATCACCTTTACTCTGATACCATGTAGAAATTTCACCACCTGATAATGCAATATACTAAAGCAAAATACTTGATCTACTTCTACTATCAAAATTTGTGGAAGCTTAATCAATTTGGGCAAGATCAATCGGAACACATATAACAGAGAAGAAAAACCAATACACATGAAACACAGAAGAATACTCTGGGGAAAGCCTCAGCTAAAAACCCTGCTATCTGTATTATCATACAAGTGGAAATATCTCAGGATTACACAAATATTTAGCTCTCAAGCTATCCAGCTCTCAGTACAACCCCTCACTGTTGCTCATAGATAGAATAGACAACACATATGCCTTCCTTCAGTCTTCCAAGCCTCTTATTTCCTTGCACAGTTTTCATTGGGTCCTCTAGTTGTATCTTGTGTGATTCTCACCTCACACACTACTCTGACCTCTGTAGTAACTACACAAACCTGAAGGAATGAATTCCTTCTACATGGATGAGTTTCCTTTATAGGAAAATTCCTCCAACTGATAGTACATTGTCCCTTCCTTTAATCTCAACTCGGTCTTTCTCTGAACTGACATGCATGAGTTATTTATGAGAGAATATTCAGTTATCTAAAGAACACTAGTTGCATGCATGCATGCATTAACTGACTGAACTCACAATTAGTTCCTCAAACTGTTTGGAACTAGTCTAACTGGACTTAACTCAGTCAACTGAGCTAACTAATTATAACTCAAATACAACTCATCCTTATCTCTTTAATTAAGGGATAACTTCCTCAATCAAAGGGATAATTGTTGCATGTCTTCACAAAGACTTCATGTTTATGAGAAAAAGTTTTTCAGATTAAAGCACATGATATTTCATTTGTCGACGCGTTTCAAACCAACTAGTGTGGATCATCGTCAGGACAAGTTGAAGAATCAGATCATGGTTGCAAATTAAATAGGGAGAGCAGATCATCAAATGGATAGGTTTGACTGAAAACGGTTATACTGAAAAACGGCTATATTAGATCAAACTGGCAAAATGGCTAAGCTTGACCAAGAACAGCTAGATTTGACTAATTAAGTTGTATAATTATATAATTTTATTATGCTAAAATAAACATTATTTTAATAACTATCATATGTTATTTAAGTGAAAAGTTAATTATATTTGAGTTAACTAGGGAATGTTTATAATAAAATTGCATATAATAATATATCTAGGGAAAGTAATTATATAAACACTATTAGATTAATAATAATAATAAAATGGATCCTTACAATTCCTAATATTCCTTGAACTATTAATGTAAGTTCATTTTAGATCACTAATCAATTGAGACCCTAACCATTAATAATAAGAATAACACTTGTAGAATTGAGACTTATGTGATCTGTCATAGTTATAAGAATAGCTTCGGCGTGAATCACATATAAATGACCTTTGTCGACGCATTTCGAACCAACTAGTGTGGAGTCTTTGCTCAGTGTATTTAACTTGCTAGGCCAGATCTGTGTCTTCAACTTGTCCTGACGATGAACCACACTAGTTGGTTCGAAACGCGTCGACAAAGGTCATTTATATGTGATTCACGCTGAAGCTATTCTTATAAGAATAACACTATTACTATAACTAATATTACTTTTAATTCCCTTTTAATGACTAATCTACATGGTCTAGATATAACAATAATTAGTATTATTTATGTTAATATTAAATCCTTACTTTTACTAATATCCTAGATCTATTAATACTTATTCCAATTAAATAGACTTACTAAAAAAAAAAATATTAATTAGTTACACAAGACATTAATAATAAGAATAATACTATAACATTATTATAATAGTAATATAATATTAATTATTATTAGTTATTATTAAATTATTTAATAATTACTTTCCCTAGATATATTATTATATGCAATTTCATTATAAACATTCCATAGTTAACTCAAATATGGCTAACTTTTCACTTAAATAACATATGATAGTTATTAAAATAATGTTTATTTTAGCATAGTAAAATTATATAGTTATACAACTTAATTAGCCAAATCTAGCCATTCTTGGTCAATCTTAGCCATTTTGCCAGTATGATCTAATATAGTCGTTTTTCAGTATAACCGTTTTTTCAATCAAACCTAGACATTTGATGATCTGCTCTCCCTATTTAATTTGCAACCATGATCTAATTCTTCAACTTGTCCTGACGATGATCCACACTAGTTGGTTGGAAATGAGTTGACAAATGAAATATCATGTGATTTATGCCAAAAAACTTTTTCTCATAAACTTCATATGGATCACAAAAGCCTCAATTCAACAAAAGACTTCATGTTTGATTTTCTCCAACTAATTAACTCAAGATGAATTAATTAATTATTTTTCAAACAGTTGGTGGTACTAAATTTGAATTTTAATTCAGGGACTAATTAAAATTGGAATCTATCCCAAAATGTTATTTATAGCAATGCTATTTTTAGCATTTCTATTTTATGCTATTTCCAACAGAGTTGGAGTATATCCTGAAATGCTATTTATAGCAATGTTATTTTTAGCATTTCTTGTTGTTATTTTCAACATAGGCTACTAAAGGATTCCTTGTTTCTTGTCATATGAAATGAGGCACCATAATCTAGGTACCACTCACTCCCTCTTACTATGCTTTCCATGCAAGCAAAGACAATGAAATCTAACTCTAATTGAGATGTGAAAGCATCTCCTCCTGCTCTTGTTGCAGGTTTCTTGTTGGAATTCTTGTGCAAACAGTTGGTTGCATAGTGTCCATATTCATAGCAGTGAAATTTTTTTATTTTGTCGATGTCATTCTTTCCATTATTCTAGTTGGATTATGCCTCGCCTTAGATCTTCATGCCTTTGGCCTTCTTTTCTTTTCCATCTAGAGCACAATATTCTTCCTCATCTGCAATGGATGTGACATCATCTCTATTTTTTCTTAGAATCTCTTGTTGCACCAAATTAGAACAAAGTCTCTCCCAATCTGGTATCTTGTCTGTTCCATTAACTGAATCCTGATAATTGTGCCAGGATTTCGAAATTCCAAGGAGTGTTAAGCTCACAAGTTAAGATGATGCCACATTTTCTCTTACTCCTCCAAGTTCATCTCAAACTTGAGTGAATTTGGAGAGGTGTTGTGAAATGGTTTCATTTTTTTGCATTCGAATTTTCCTGAATTTATCTCTCAATGCCAATTCCTGACATCATTGCTACTCTGGAAGAGGTCTATGTGAATTTTCCACATTACAAAGGAGTCTCATTTCCATGCAAGTTTGAAACCATGTGATCTTTGACACTCTCCAGAATAATCCTCCTGGCTCTTGTTGTGTCTTTCTTCCAATGAGCAAGTTCTTGTGCATCTAATGTTGCTATTTTTGGAATATTAGTTTGTGTATATTCCCATACTCCATTGTCATCCTTGACAGCTTCCAAGCACAAAAATTCAAGGTGCCCTCCAATGCATATTCTAGCCTCAATCCATTGAAAGACATTTTTCTGCACCGAAGAGAGTTTGCACCAATAAATCTGCAAATAAAAATTTCTTTGAGAGAAGATCCGCAACAGGGCTTCTATGTAGTCTTTTGAAGCTCTGATACCATGTAGAAATTGCAAGAAAATTGGTACTGCTAATGAAATCAAATTGAAATCAAGAGACATAAAAAAAAATTAATATTCCACACAAAAGAAAACACACGATAGAAACACATGAAATGATATGCAACCATCAAAACACAAGGAACACAATGATTTTACAAGGGAACCCAAGTAGGAAAAACATGTCCATTGCTTTGCATTAATTCAGATGAGAAAGAGAAACAATTACAATATCTTGCTTCGACTCTAAATCACACCTTGCACAGTAAAATTGGTATCCTGCTTCATGACCTGCTCTGGCCAACACTTAGCCAATTCAAGCCTCAACCAACCTCCTATTTCCTTGCACAATCTTGGAGGAAATTAGCTCCTAAATAATAGGGGGATTCCCCATTTCCTTACACAAATCCCAATGAATTGATCACCTACTTAGTGCAAAATAATTGTATGTTGAAGTTTCTAAGTTTACTTAGTTTAGAAACCCTTCATGCACTTTTTCTGATTTATTCCTACCTACTTGTTATTTTTCTTTAACAAGTTATTTACAAAGTAAATACTAAAAATTAACACCAATGCATGCTCAACATATTACAGATCAGCAACTAAAGAAACAAGGACAAACACACCACATGACACCATTATTTTTGGACCAATGTCCCCAGAAAAACCCAATGCGGGAAAACCGGTGCAGCTATCTAATTGTTTTCTTATTAAGCAATATCATAGTACAATCTCGGTGCCGAAATTGGCCAACTGAACAGATAATTTCCTTAGCAACTATACCTCATAGTTTGAGAGAAATCTCCTTGCTGAAACCCCGGAAAATTCTTCCGGCAGCTCCTCAACACAAAACTGCTCTGCAACCCCAGCATCTGCCCAATCTGGACTGCATCAACCCCTCTCTGTCTCACATTGGCCCTGTGTCAGCCTTTCTTAGCCTACGTCAGTCCCAGGAGGTTGTGCGTTAGCTTTCTGGGCCTCTGCGTCAGACACGATGGCCTCTCTGGTGCTCTACGCAGCACTTGGTTTCCTTTGCGTGGCCCTGCATGAGCCCTTGTTGGCTCTGCGTCACTCTCCTTGGCTGCTACGATGCTCTCCCACCACAATCTCTGCCTTCTCTATTTCTCCATTCTCAATGCCCCTCAGCTGCTCTCCCGATCACTGGTTCTATCTCTCTTAGCAAACCCCACTCTAGAGAATAGAATGACTCATCACTCTGGTGTATTCTCCAAGTGACCCTCAAGCCTCCTCTTATACTTTTCCTGTTGACATATCAACAGCCGAGATTAAGTCCCTAATCAACAGCTAAGATTAGATCTAGCTTGATCTATGTCTTTTTGGACCACTCTAAACACAAAATTCAATTAATACACATTAATATTTTTTTTTCCCTAAGTTTAGACTTAGGGACTCCATTAAAAATATTAATTATTTTAATATCTCATGATCTGTTTAGAATCTGCCCAAACCCTTTCTGGGTATTAGAGATCTCATGTGCCCCAACCTCTCCACCAAATTCCGTGGCTAGATCACATCTGATGCTACCCAAAATCAACACTCTCTCTTAGCGAGGATTGTGCTCTAGCAATACTCCTCACTGAGTATTACTCTGATCATCCGGCATCGGTACCTATGCTAATGCTAGGCCTTCCTGCCCAACATCCTCTGCACTGCTGCCACCTGTACTGTTGCCCATGGTTCTACCACTGCCACTATTGCATTTGTACGAAAGCTCCCTTTGCATCCGTGCTATTGTTGGTCCTTTCTCCCAGTACTGCATCTGCACTACACCTCCTCTCATCATGTTGCATCATGCTGCCCACTGCTACACTACAACTCAGTTACTGAGAAGTAAGTAACTGATCACCCAACTAACCTCCCTATTGGGCTAGAGACACCCACTAATGTTGAAGCTCCCTCTGCCGCTGACAAATGTTCCCTCTCTGACCTTTGTAGTGCTGCAACAACAACCTACATCTCGCACCGTTTCACACCTCTATGTGTCGTCCTGCACTGGTGCAACGCTCCTGTGCCTCTCACACAGTTGCAACCTGCTAGCTTTGCTCTGTCTCGGGACTCCTGCACTGTAGCTCTCTCTACCGCTCCATCCGCATCCATCTCTACCCACTCAGCTAGTCCTACTACTCCTCATCGGGGCTCCTGTAGCAAGATCTAATCCAAGAGGCTAGGTACCTCAAGGATCCTTCCCCTCATTGCATGTACTCCGCCTGACTACAGCTCAATGTCTCCCCACTTCTGCTCAAGTGGTGCATGTGCACTCATGGGACAGTCATCATCTGTCAAAACTTCCTTCTCTTCCCGTGCTGGTGTTGCCTTAGTCTCGGAAGACTCTCCCTTACTCTCCTTCCTTGGGAACTGGGTCGCATAATGACCCATCTCCCCACAGTGGAAGCACTTGATCTTGGAGATATCTTTCTTCTTCCGCTTCTCCTGCTTTCCCTCAAATGCTAAGGCCACATCCTCTTCCTCCTGCTTGACCTTGATCCCTTTTTTGTTGCTACCTGTCTTCGACTGCCATCTGATCTCTTCCTAGCGAAGAGCTGCCCACATCTCGTCCCAAGGTGGGAGAGTCCCTCTACCCAGGATACTCTAGAAAAACACTTCCCAATCTTCCGAGATAGCATTCAAGGTTGTCCTCACCATAATCTCTTGATCTGATGTCGCTCCTATAGCAGTCAACTGGTCTCGGATCTCATTCAATCCTCCGAGGAAGGTGTCAATCGATTGACCCTTCTTCATTTGATGCGACCTCATCTAGTTCTCGAGCAGCATTCTTCTTTGCATAGAAGTATGCTGGTATAGGTTCTTGAGAGCCTCCCACATCTCAACTATCATTTCCTTCTCGGTTATATGTGGTATCACATGATCCTTGACCCCGTCAAGGATAATGCACTTGGCCCTCACCATCGCCTCTTTGTACTTGTCATTATCATTGGGGTCGACTGGGATAGCTATAACCATCAAGGCAAAGTTCTTGACACGATTCCTGTCAAGCACTGATAAGATTCTGGCCTTCCAAACTATGAAGTTCGATGCTTCGTCTAGTCTATCTTGGTCTCTTACCCCATGTAGTGCCATGAAGCTCCTTTACTTCCCTCCTAGAAGTTCTCTGTTCGACTCCTATGAGTCTCTACTTCCCTTCTGGAAGTTATCTTCTAGACTCCCTTTGAGTCATGATTTCCCTCCTGGAAATCCTTCTGTTGCTTGTTGAGATGCCCCCTACTCGGATCATCTTGTGCAACTGCACTGCTGATCCAGGTTCCTCGGCTGGAAACCCTCGGTAACAACTCCTCTGGCCCTGCTCTGTCAAGTATTGTTCTGACTACAGTACCTCACCAGCTCCACTCTGCAATATTTATGCAGCCTTCTAGACTCCAGTAACTCCCTCTTTGTGAACTGCGTTAGTTTGTCTCTGCCTCACGCTGGCTATGCATCACCCCAGATGGGTCTGCATCAGCCCTGGGATGTCCTGTGTCATCCCTCTGGCCCTCTGCGTCAGCAATGCTGGACTCTCTAAGGCTCTGCACAACTCCCAGCTTCTTCTGCGTGACTATGGCTCGCTCTGTGTCACACTTCTTGGCTTTTGCGTTGCTAGAAACAACTTATGTCACTTCAGGACAGTTGTTTTCTGTTGTTGTTGCTCCGCTCGGCTAATGTCTTTTAGTCCTCCTGTGATCTACAATCACGCTCTGATACCATGTTGAAGTTTCTAAGTTTACTTAGTTTAGAAACCCTTCATGCACTTTTTCTTATTTATTCCTACCTACTTGTTATTTTCTTTCACAAGTTATTTACAAAGTAAATACTGAAAATAAACATCAGTGCATGC
>APFE031088235.1:146683-261688 GCA_000404065.3 Pinus taeda | reverse complement strand
TGATTATATTCTAAGTAATTATTCTAAGTAATTTTAGTATCCACAATTAGAAAGTAAATAAGAATTAATCAAAAACATTAGATTCAGTCACACTAATATGAAGACGGTCGATTTTAATTCTAACTTAACTAATATACAAGAGATTAAAACATATTAAGAATATGATTTAAATAAAACTTTTACATTGGACATGTCGCTATTATGCAAAAACCTTGATCAGTCCTGGATAATTAGAGGGAAGGAATTAACTAACTCCACAAATAATTGGATAATTGCACAAATAATATAAACTAATTACTTAAAAAAATTGCACAAATAATATAAACTAATTAAAAAAATTTCAACGAATTTTAATTCGCAAATATCTTTTAAATAAATAACCTTTTGACATTTGATATGTAACCATTATGCAGAAACTTTTACTTATGAGGAGCCCTAGATTTTACAGGGAATGACCAGAGTGCACCAACATAAACTCATTAATGAAAGTTTTTCCATTCCCAACATATTCAGATCATTCATTTATAAAAATAAAGTAAAGTAAACTATTGATTACACAACTAAATTATTAAACATATAATCCAAAATCTCAAAAGAAAACCAACAAAACAATTATATTATTAATTAGGCCGATAGGCCTTCCTTTGAAAAGGACCTTCGTCGTCTTTTTCATTCTCACGCTGACACCTGGCGAACTGAACAATTTGTTTAATGTTTATTCAGTATTGATTCTCATTCTGACATGTGGCAGAGTCGTCAATTTTTTTCGTATTTGTTCAGCCGTGAGTCGTGATAAGCGCTCGAAATCAAATGCCATATGACCGTCGCGCTGCGATCGACTTCCGTCTGACGTCCCGCCGATCCGCCCGCACGGCTTCGCTCCTTCGTCGCCTCTTCATCCGATCTGTATTTCAACGACAGAAGAGGAAAAATACCCAAAAATTCGCGCGACGACATATTTCAGAAATCGGGCATAAGACGAAGAAGAAGATCTCTCAGAAGCCCTCGAACCGATGGTCCTCGCAAATGCAAGAGAAGGTGAATAGATTGCAGGGATGTTATGCAGGAGAGCAAGCTGACCCTAGCTGAGGCAACCCACCCATCACAGGTGGTCAAGGTGTGGTTAGATCCGAACTCAGAATCCCTAGCCTTAATGATTTTAGATTCATCATGCCTTCTGTATTCTTTGAAGTCCCCGTCTTCTACAGCAACCCAAATCCCGGTTCCCACCTCAGACGCGTGTTTTCTGCGTCTAATAAAGCCCCGGCCGGCCAACAGGCCAAAAAAAGCCGCGGGAGCCATCGTTTTTATATCCGCAATGCCCGATCGCGCTGGATCCCGCACGGTTCTGAAGGCCTGGCTGGTGCGACAGAGCTCGGCTTCAAATCCGGGTTCGAGCTCGGGTTTTACCCATGCGAGTATCGAGGTGAGGGCTTCGAAAGGTTCTGAGGGTTTGGCAAAACTTGGGATTCTGGAATTGGTACACGGATTTTCGGTGAAGATCGCGGCGTCGGTGAATGTGTTGTCTCTGTACTCGCCTCGCCTTCTGAAGGGAAAATATGGGTCATGGCTGCCAAGCTCAAGGACGAGGAAGGGACTTCGAAATTGAAGGGCGAGGGTCTTGAACCTAGGAATCTGGTATGTATTAGTTTGATTAAGTGCTGTGTCGTTGATTGCAATGGCCCCGTTTATTCAATTCAGCTTTGGCTTCAACATATGTTGTTGGGGCAGGACAATGGGGTCAGGGTTTGGCCTCTGCGGCCTCTGCTCAAGGGCAAGCAGAAGAAAACTGTCCATGACAGTGTTTCCATGTACGAAAGGAGCGTAGATGAAGTGTCGATGAATGGGGGCAGAGTTGGGGATTTGGATCAGAGCAATTCGCAGTTGACATCTGCGGAAATTGTGACAAAGAGCATCAAGAGTGAGACCAAAGCCACTGAATTGCATGTCGAAGTTGTTCTGAAAAAAGTGGATAGTGTCCGGGATGATACAATTTTTAGGCCGATAGGCCTTCCTTTGAAAAGGACCTTCGTCGTCCTTTTCATTCTCACGCTGACACCTGGCGAACTGAACAATTTGTTTAATGTTTATTCAGTATTGATTCTCATTCTGACATGTGGCAGAGTCGTCAATTTTTTTCGTATTTGTTCAGCCGTGAGTCGCACGCACGGCTTCGCTCCTTCGTCGCCTCTTCATCCGATCTGTATTTCAACGACAGAAGAGGAAAAATACCCAAAAATTCGCGCGACGACATATTTCAGAAATCGGGCATAAGACGAAGAAGAAGATCTCTCAGAAGCCCTCGAACCGATGGTCCTCGCAAATGCAAGAGAAGGTGAATAGATTGCAGGGATGTTATGCAGGAGAGCAAGCTGACCCTAGCTGAGGCAACCCACCCATCACAGGTGGTCAAGGTGTGGTTAGATCCGAACTCAGAATCCCTAGCCTTAATGATTTTAGATTCATCATGCCTTCTGTATTCTTTGAAGTCCCCGTCTTCTACAGCAACCCAAATCCCGGTTCCCACCTCAGACGCGTGTTTTCTGCGTCTAATAAAGCCCCGGCCGGCCAACAGGCCAAAAAAAGCCGCGGGAGCCATCGTTTTTATATCCGCAATGCCCGATCGCGCTGGATCCCGCACGGTTCTGAAGGCCTGGCTGGTGCGACAGAGCTCGGCTTCAAATCCGGGTTCGAGCTCGGGTTTTACCCATGCGAGTATCGAGGTGAGGGCTTCGAAAGGTTCTGAGGGTTTGGCAAAACTTGGGATTCTGGAATTGGTACACGGATTTTCGGTGAAGATCGCGGCGTCGGTGAATGTGTTGTCTCTGTACTCGCCTCGCCTTCTGAAGGGAAAATATGGGTCATGGCTGCCAAGCTCAAGGACGAGGAAGGGACTTCGAAATTGAAGGGCGAGGGTCTTGAACCTAGGAATCTGGTATGTATTAGTTTGATTAAGTGCTGTGTCGTTGATTGCAATGGCCCCGTTTATTCAATTCAGCTTTGGCTTCAACATATGTTGTTGGGGCAGGACAATGGGGTCAGGGTTTGGCCTCTGCGGCCTCTGCTCAAGGGCAAGCAGAAGAAAACTGTCCATGACAGTGTTTCCATGTACGAAAGGAGCGTAGATGAAGTGTCGATGAATGGGGGCAGAGTTGGGGATTTGGATCAGAGCAATTCGCAGTTGACATCTGCGGAAATTGTGACAAAGAGCATCAAGAGTGAGACCAAAGCCACTGAATTGCATGTCAAAGTTGTTCTGAAAAAAGTGGATAGTGTCCGGGATGATACAATTTTGTCGAGTAGCCGGTGCAATGGCGGTGAAATCGCTGTTGCCGATATTTTAAAAGGCGTAGACGTTAGCAAAGCCTGCAAAAAAGAGATCAACGGTTCAGCGTCTGCAGATCGTCCAAACAACAGTTTGGTCAGGGGACTTGATGGTGAAAGAGGGCCAGACGTCAAGGGGCATCCTAGAAATGGAGTGATAAGGAGTGTCAATGGAAGCGTTGTTTTAAAAAACAATGGCGAAATATGGTCAAATTCTGCAGGGGCCCGTTGCAATGGAGAAAGACTTGGTGTTTTACATCAGGAGTCAATAGAGCGGGGGATCTTGGCATCTGGTGGTAAAGGATCTGTAGACGCTATAGCCAATTGGGTGGATGGTATTAGATGCAACTCAACCTCAGGAGCGGACGGAACATACAGGCTGGATCGATTACGATCATCTTGAAAGCAGTCTCAATGTTACCATTACGGTGGCCGGTTTGCCAAGACCGCAGAGGCCGTTGATATCTCTGCAAATCGATCTGCAGAATATTGTAAAAGAGAAGATGTTGGTGGGCTTTTCAAGTTGAACTGTTATTCTCTGGCCTTGCTGAGAGTCTTCATATGCTTACTCACGAGAGTCCCTCGAGAACTCTCCTTGATGTCATGTTTCATATTTTATTCTTTGTACACCACCTTCACATTTTCTAAGATTTTCCACAATGATGGTTGTCTCAGAACCCAACAGAGTAGCCACTCCAGCTGTTTCGGGGCACCCTTCCGGGCCTCCTTAAACTCACATGACAGGAAATCCTGCATCCTCTGGACAGCTGGTAAGGATGGGTTTGATGTTTTGAATCACATTAAAGCTGCTTTTGTTTCTACTGACTGAATTCTTGTTTATGACTTTTCTAAATGTATTTGCAGCCACCTCGTCCACTTGGCATGGTGTCTTCAGGGCCTCAAAACTTTGGACCTCCGCTGCCAATGCAAGTATGATATGTGGCTTATTGATGTTTTTTTTTATATATGTGCCATACTGATTAGTGTTGATTTGGACATTTGCATGTAGTTTCTATTTAACGAGGCATTTGACAAATAAATTGATGATTGAATGCAGTTTAGATCTGGAGCACCACCACAAACAGGTCAACAATTTATGCCCCCAAGTAGCCAGCAGTTTCGGCCAATGGCTCAAGCTATACCACCACCAAACATTGGAACTGCTCCATCTGTTCAGCCACAGCCTGTGCAGTATCCTCCACAAATGCAACATCTTCCTTGTTTGTATGAAAGATGATAGCATTGAGGGGATATATGACACTCTAAAGGAATGTGCTGTAATAAGCAAATCAGCTGTAGGACTTGGTGTTTCAGTATATAACATTCGTGCAACCGTAGTTATATCCGAGGAACTAATGGTACATCGAATGGTATTGTGCCAATGTTGAGGGTATTCAATGGTACTGCTCGTTATGTTGATCAAGGTGGAGGCAAAAGGAAGGGTGAGTTCTCGTTACACAACTTGTTTTGGTATTCAAAAACTAATTTTAGTTAATATATGAAAGAAAGAGTAATGGGCTATTTTGCCTTATGCAGGTGCATTTGCCATGTACCTAGAGCCATGGCATGCAGATGTTTTTGAGTTTCTGGAGTTTAGAAAGAACCATGGGAAGGTATCAGCCTGCCTTATCTCATATTGATGTGCTGGTTGATCTAAACTATAGCAGTCATTGCTTTTATGAAATGTTATGAACATAGGTTGGCTTTGTGGTTTAATTGGTGTTTTTTTATCCATTGCTTTGCATGGAGTTGTTTTAAATAGAAAATTGTTTTTAGCTCCTTTTTACATACATTGACAAAAATTGATTTACAACTGTGCATCTTATAGGAAGAGAATAGAGCACATGATATATTTTTTGCACTTTGGGTGCCAGACCTCTTTATGAAAAGGTTCCAGGAGAATTCTACATGGACATTATTTTGTCCCAATGAAGCTCCCGGGCTTGCTGATTGCTGGGGTGAAGAATTTGAAGAATTGTACATGAAATATGAGCCAGAGGTGTGCATTGTTTTTGTATATTTATTGTATTTTTTGGACAGTTGAACAATTGATCATAACAATTTTTTTTCAAATTCAGGGTAAGGCAAAAAAGGTTGTACAGGCACAGAAGCTTTGGTTTTCTATTCTAGAAGCTCAGATAGAAACAGGCAATTCATACATGCTCTTCAAGGTACACAATTTATGGAATTGTAGTTTGATGAATGTTGGATTAAATGTCTGTTTAATGCAATTTAAAATGAATGCCTTTTGCAAAATTAACTGAATATCTCCTGCTATTTTTTACTGGTTGTGCAGGATATCTGTAACAGAAAAAGCAATTAGCAAAATCTGGGAACCATCAAATCTTCTAACCTCTGCACAGAGATTATTGAATATACAAGTCCAACAGAAACAGCAGTCTGTAACTTGGCATTTATTGCGCTGCCTAGATATGTGAGGGAAAAGGTATATCTCCTGCTATTTTTTATTGGTTGTGCAGGATATATGTAACAGAAAAAGCAATTAGCAAAATCTGGGAACCATCAAATCTTCTAACCTCTGCACAGAGATTATTGAATATACAAGTCCAACAGAAACAGCAGTCTGTAACTTGGCATTTATTGCACTGCCTAGATATGTGAGGGAAAAGGTATATTCGCTGGTTACATCCTTGTTGTAGAGGTCAATCTAATTGCTCTGCTTCTGATTTGCAAATTTAAGTCTTTTATCTTTTTAACATTAACAAGTATATTTACATTAACAATATATGAAAATACAAAAATGCCCCTCATACATTTAAGTGCACGATATTCTTGATTTGTAATACATTTGTCCAAAGACATGCTGATAGTTTGATATATTCAGCCCGATATAGAGGAAAGTAGTTTCATTATAGTATATACAAAGGTTCAACAATGTACTAAACGATGGGTAAAGCATTTAAGTTTAGAGATGAACTGAAACCTTTTAAAAATTGGAAGAAGAGTTTTCATACTCCTCGTTGTCTTCATCCAGTCCTTTTCGGTTGTCTGACTAATACTGTAGTATGCATTTTTTGCAGCTGTGTCACATTTTGCCTGCGACTTGCCCCATCCTTTCGTTGATGGAGGTGACCTTTAAGCTGTTGCAATTCAGATATCAAATTATCAAAAGACGTGTTTGACTGCTTGTAGACTGTGGTTGACCTTCTGAATCTATTCTAGAGATTCAGGGCAGCATGAGGAAAGTGCTCCCTTGAAACACAAGAAGGTTGTTCAAGTGGCTCTGACACCATAAGGAATTTGAGATGAAGAGGAAGCTTGCCTTCAAGCAGTTAATGTAATCATGACAATTACTTGCCAATTTTCTCTCCTAGCTACTACATTATGGCCCAGTTTGCCGCACCTAGTTGTTAACATTATATGTTCAGATGGCTTGTGGGATAAAGTCAGTAACCAAGAAGCTGTGGATATTGCCAGGCCTTTCTGCGTTGAAAAACATCCTAACTTGATACCGTTGGCAGGAGGCCCTATGGCTGATGAGCGGAGGGATGCCATCAAAAGAGTGGACTCACAAACATCTGAAGATGGGCCTTTCAGACGTTAAAACGACCACACCCTGTACGCTTGCTAATTAAGTAGTGGGAATGATGGGGGACAACCACATCCATTTTTGTACAGTTCCGAAGAATACATGATACAATCCCTTTTCCCCAATTACTCTCCAATTCAATTTTGGGGATCATGCTTAAATTTTCCACGAGCCGTCATAGAAACGTGTTTTCATCGTTATTATTTAATTTCATTTTTCACCATCATGTTTAAATTTCTTAAAGCAGAGCCATAAGAATTTACTACTTTACTACTGCATTTGACATATACATCTAACATCATATAATTATGGAAGTAATAATTATATGTTTTATGGTATGTCTAGTCAATCTACTTTGAAACTACTTCAAAAAGTCAATCTACTCTCAATTCTACTTTGAAACTACTTCAAATAAAGCAACTGGTGTTGAAGGCAGAAGAGTTAGAGTATAGAATAAGTTTTAGCCAGTATGATCCATAATTGAGGGACTTGGAGTCTACATAATTCACCAATATGCATTGTTAATGTGAATTCAAAGAAACTAGTGAATGAGGTAGAAAGATTACAATATGGAATCAGATTTAGTAAATATGATCTATAATCGAGGGACTCGAGGGACTTACGAGTCGAAACAATTCATCAATATGGACCTTTAATGTCAAATAATGTTACTCTGTCTAACGAGTCCAAACAATTCATCAATATGGACCTTTAATGTCAAATAATGTTACTCAGTCTTTTGCAATTAGGGTTAAAATGGAATATATTTCATTAAATTAAATCGTAAGTATTAAGATATTGTTTGAAATATGTCAAATTTATCTTCCGCTACAACCACTGAGTCACTGAGTTCTATTTTTAGAGGAAATTAAATACCATGTTTTGAGAAAAATAATTTATTACAACATTGCCAATATATTTCACTTATGGATTGTTGATCATACCAAGATAACAACAAAATTAATGAAAAACAAAATCATGGTTTAGATAAGGGATTTAATGTCTTAGACTAATAATAATCATTGTTAATGATTCCAAATGGTATAAAACTGAATCAAAATATGATTGTATGTAAAATTGTTTAGTGCCTATTTTTAAAATAAAAATTATTGTGATTGTAAAAATATATTTGGTACCTATATATATGTATATATAATTATCCCACTACATAGGAAAATAGATTAAATGGGAATGAATAGTGATCTTATAAACACAAAAACCATTACTTAAATGCTACCAAAATCTAAATAATGTAATAACATGATTTAAAACATGAATATATGCTAATATTTATAAAAAAATCCAAAACAATGGTTAAAAACATTGAACTAAAACTAAGCATGGTCATATAACCACAATACACAATTATTTACCCTTAAAAACCAATTTGAGGAAACCAATTTGGTATGGATGCTCGGTCTTTATTTCTCTCTCGAATTTTAGGGATTTGCTTACAAGAATAAAACCAATCCCTTACTAATCTTGGTAGCTAAAACCATTTTAATTTGTTATAAAGAGGATAACATTGGGATCTATTGAGATATCTAGAAATCCTAATGTCCTTGCCTTTTTATTTTCCTCTCTTTCTTATTGGTACCATTCCCTTCTAGGTTCCCATTTTATTTTTCATTTTGTTAATTATTTGGTTGTTATATTAGCATCTCAAAATCCTTTGTGGAAAATGGGTAGTTAAGTAATTTAAGGTATGGCCATCACACCAACAATTGCAACTTCGTACTTCATTCACCTTTATAGATTTAAACTAATATTTTGTAGCCCCTTCCTTTATAGTGATAACACTATTACTTCCATAACAACAACTTTTTTAGAATTTTGAATAGCTTCCAAAACAACAAATTTAGTGACGTCTTCTTTTGCTAATTATTATTTTTAGTCTAACACATGATCAAATCCTATCTATTTTAGATCCATTTAAGATTTCACATACCATATCATTAATGAGATGGAAACACATGACCTCCATTTACTTTTCCATCTCCACTATTTCATAATGAAGAAGATTATTAGTTGCTTTATGGTCTACTACTATTTTTTTATTATAGAAGTTATTCTTTCTCTTCCTTTATGTAATTTGACTAAGCATATGTGTTAGCTAAGGAATTTTGGGGGGTGAAATTTTTCCAATTATCTATCTTTTGGCCATTTAAGAAAAACTAAAATCAACAATTTTGTTAAAAAATTGCCTATTTTTTAAATAGATATGAATACGTTGATAATTTTTGCTAAAAGTTTCTCAAATTCGATAGTAAATGATATGATTTTCTATTAAATATTTAACTATGTTTTATGTGTGTGATTTTTCAAACTAGAACAATGACCTAGAATACTAGACGTAAGTATAATATTTAATTTCTCCAAAGATACCATGTTATCTCCTTTCACCAAGTGACATTTTTTCCATGTTAGAGACTTACCCCATAGGTGTATGGGCCACCAAATATCACTTCATAGGTGTCTAACAATGAAATTAGATAATATAGTTCATAAAAATAGTTAGCATTAATGAAAAATTTGATTTTATATCATAGAAGTTCCCCCTACATTTTAAATTAGACTTTAGTTATATCTGATAGGTTGGAGGATCCTTGGACTATGCTTCCTTCTTGCTCTATAGTAGTGAGCATCAACCTCTATCAAAAAGTGACACTACTTACTTTGTTGTGTGTCCGACCAACTTCATATGAACAGGCATGACAGTTAAGCTGGTCTCCTTGTGGGAGTATACAAGCCACTTTTTGTGGGATTTAAACCCTGGAAGCAGCTTTAACAATGCCCATTTTCACTAACCTGGCTTGCCTATTGTGGCTGGTTCCTGTAATGTTATTGTCTAGCCCTTCCAACTATTGTTTATAAATGTCAGAAACCAGCTATCTGGCAAGCATGTCTTCTTTAGTTCCGATTCTCTGATCTGATGAAATTGACATCTTTCATGAAAGTGCCCTTTCATTGTTGTGATCTACACAGCCAGTTCTGATCCAAAAGTTGTTAATTCTCCCAACAATTTATTATTTTCCTTTGTGAAATGTTTCTTGATTCCAATTTTTCCATAAGAAGGAGATGCCTATCAGTTTGATCAGATTCCACTCTTTTTACCTTTCATATCACCTATTTATCCCTAGAAAGGACCCTGTTCTAATGAGGGGAAACAAAAAGTACTTTGCTCAACAGCAAGCCATGTCCTTAAAACTTTGGTAACCTCGCAGTTCCACATACTATACTTAACCATTTCTGACTTGTGACAAACCATATAACATCCATTTGTAAAGCCAGTATGATGTAGCTGATCCACAAATGCTAAACTGTTATGAAGAACCATCCATCCAAGTACACTTCAGAGTTAAAAGAAGAATGGGACTTCTAGATACCTTGAATTGTTATTTGGCAATACATTGCGATACAAGGCCCATGAGTTGCTTATCTTTATTCTTGGACGTTAAGATAATTATTTACTTTCAAGTTTCTTGTAGTCTTTGTGGACTTGTAGGAGAGCACTCAACATGACTTTATTTTGTCGTTTTCTATCCTAAATTTCCATAGAACATTGAAGGATTTTAGCTTCTCATTTTTGGTTTTGCATTTTATATAAGTCGGTTGCTTTTACTTGCTTGCATGTTTTTGAAACAGTAATGGAGTAAATGAACATTGTTTAGAACTTGAATGTTGTAACAACCTTAGTTATCTAAAATAAATTCATGCTGAGAACTGGCTTTTGAATTTTCAAGCATAGAGGCATAATGAGAGAATTTCCAAAAAGGAATTCCCTCTGCTTTTTATAAAGAGCAACAAGCATTGATTTTAAGATCAAATCCCACAAAGCAATTCTATACCTGCTTTTCAAATTCCTGTGAAGCTATTGAAAGCAAAACCAATGAATTATCAATATAATTTTACCATAATAAAAAAACAATTAGAAGACGTTTAGCCAGCTCAAATTGCTCATCTGTTTGACTTCAACCAACATCTCTTCTAGAGAAATTCAACAATTCTAATTTAATAATCCTATCGGCCTCTCTTTGTACCTTTTGGGACAATTGCTAGTCATAAATTTTAAGATTCCAAAATCTAAAAAAGATCCGGCAAGACCATTTTATCTGTATTTTTAATATTCTGATATTAAAAAGAAAAAGTTAAAAGAATTAGATTTTACTCTTCTTATTATATTATAGACCTACGATGGGCCTCACTAAGTCTTATCTTCTGGACAATGCCAGTTTTATCCAGACATATCACAAGTCACTTTCTCATCTTTCCTGTATTGTCTTACCTGAGTTCGATTAAACCCACGATTTTAATGTGCAAATATTCTATGAGTAAATAAATATTACAGCATTTGGAATCAAAATTGGTTGGATGGTTATTAAAAGATGGATAAAACTCTTATATTCTATCTTCTTATTTTTTTTCAGAAAGAATGCACATTAAATCAATTGACCTTTAGTAACTTGATGGCATAGCCGTGGCAGAAGACTGTGTACCAGCAGAAACTTTTAGCATTCAGCCTGCCAGAAATATGGCGCGAGAACACATTTGTCTGTAAATTTATTTTTCTGAAACTTGCAAGCATCGTTTTTTTGGCATTGGTTTCTCTCAGAAAAGTTACGAGTCACTTTTATTTTTTTACCTGGGCTTACATGATTGAAGATCAGAATAACACAAGCAAAAATAATCTTGAAACAAATAAGGAAAAGGTAGCTATTAAAACAAATAACGACCATGATTTCGCAGGAATAATTTTCTCCTGGAATGAAATCAATTAAAATAAATAATTCACGGCAACGGGTAAGTGCATTGGCCTAAATCAGGCCACAAATCTTCAGATTGATTTTTAATGTACATACAAACTGCTGGGTAGTTAACAAGAGGAATCTAATTATAGCGGAACTTCGGGCGAACAGCAATCACGCCTGCTCTAGCTTCACTAAATTTGTACCTGCACGGTCCAATAGATATGCTAAGCCAACTATCAAAACATTTTTCCAGACATTCTTATCCACCCAAAACTTCCGAAGTCATAGATTGCTGAGAAGATATGGTAACTGGCTAGATTCGATGCAAGGAAATGTGCATGTTGAATATCTAATTTTCCCTATTCATTCTAGAAGTTTAATCAAAATGAATATCTAATAATAGTCTAAGATAATACGATCAATGCAAATACAGCTGAACCCTATGCAGTTAATTTCAATGAAAGCGCTAATACAAGACAATTCATGTTAAAAGTCTGAGATGAACCTATACCCCTTATCGATAAGAAAGTTTTTAATTGCAATAGGAAGAGCAGCACCACCACGACTGTGGACTCCAACTCCTGCAACAGAAAAAATACAAAGAGATGAACAACTCCTGCAATAGCAAAAAATACAAAGAGATGAACTTACATATAAGGATGATAAATATTTAACAAATAGAACACAAAACAACAAGCATATACTATATGAAACTATATTTTGCTGTGAAAGGAATCTGCTATCCATAATGAGCTGATGCCCATCACTTGATTAGATGGAGTCACATCATACTGGACAACAGACAAAAAAATCACACTTTCATGGATATAATTGTTTTTCCCTTGCATATTTCCAATATAACGACTTGTCCAATCGCTCTATCTTTTCCCTCGTGGCAATATCTTGTAAATAGAGCAGAAACCAGTGAAACATATTCTGTTTGAAACTGTAATTTTGCTGAGATAGGAATCTGCTTTCCATAATCAGATGATGCCCATCACTAGATTAGACTCAGTCACATCATATTTGACAACCGACAGAACAAGAAATCACATTTTCATGGATATAATTGTTTTTCTCTGGCATATTTCCAATATAACTTATCCAATTGATCTAAATTTTCCCTTGTAGCAATATCTAGGGAATAGAGCAGAAAACAGCAAAACATATACCGTTTGAAATTGTATTTTTGCTGAGATAGGAATCTTCTATCCATAATCAGATGATGGTCACTAGATTGGACTAAGATACATCACATCGGATAACAGACAGAACAGGAAATCGCATTTTCATTGATTCAATTGTTCTTCCATTGCATATTTTAATATAAGGATTTATCTAATTGCTCTATATTTTCCTTGTGACAAAATCTTGCAAATATAGCAGAAAACAGCCAAACATAGTGTTTGAAACTGTATATTTGCTGAGATAGGAATCTGATATCCATAATCAGACGATGCCCATCACTAGATTATAGTCAGTCACGTCCTACTATGCTCATCACTAGATTCTAGTTAGTCACATCAAAATTTGACAACAGACAAAACAAGAAATCACAGTTTCATTGATATAATTGTTTTTCCCTTGCATATTTCCAATATAAGGACTTGTCCAATTGCTCTATATTTTCCCTTGTGACAGTATCTTGCAAATTTTTAGAACAACCAACAATTGATTTCAGATGAAACAGTGAAGTAACTTCTTACCTGTTATGACTTGCAGTTCAGATGGCCTCCAAGTTCGCAAGGATAATAATCCCGAAGATTGTTGCTCTGTATTGAAATTGCTTTGCTGGTTTGTTCCTGGACCAGATGGGGCAGAAGTATTGTATTCAATCATTTCCAATCGCAATTCCAAGGCCTGCACCGCTTCTGCTGCATGAAGCCCATGTAGATCTAACTTCCAAATGTCCTTATGTTTTTCATTTCTAATTTGAAGAATTTCTGCAGCTGCCTTAGCATTTAGTTTATCTGCAGCCAAATGTTCCTCTTTTGATTTTAAAGAAATATTCCTAGCAGTGCTGTGATCGCCTCGCAAATAAGCTCTTTCAGCTTCCCTTGAATGCCGATTTGCAGCCCTGCTTGAAAACAAGCGATGATAATATATGTTCATGCCTTCCCAATTATCAGGAATGATCACCTTAAAAAAATTGAATAGACTTCACGGAAATAGGCTGGCAAAATATACCTGCGCATCCGCAATGCTTCCTTTCGATGTTTCAAATATACATCATCTTCCTCCCATTCTGGCTCAGGGGGAGCAGTTGGCATGTGTCCTCTTGCAACTGTCACATGCAAATTTTCAAAACCCAAGGACTCAGGCAATAGAGGGCCACTTCCTTCAGTTCCTTCAGAACTCTGATCAGGTAGAGAATTCTCAACAGCTTCAGATGCATCAGAGGGATCGGAATTCTCCGGCAACGTCATCACAGCCATAGACTCCAGGGAAGCAGAGGCTTGTTCAAGCTCATAATTAACAGCCACTAAAACATCGTCTATCAGGCTCTCATCAGCCCAACCATACAAGGCCTTCAGTTTCTCTACTGCAACCTTTTTCTGATTTGCATCATCTGTCACGCCCTGCAGCATAGCAGTGCTAGCCAGGATTGCATTAGGATAAGGATCAATCAATTTCTCTGGCCTAACAGCAACTTTTCCTATCAATTGAGAAAATCCTTTCCAGGGTTTGCCTCTAGAATTTGGAGAGATAAAGGAAATATTTTCGTGCCGCACCACAGCCGAGACATCATTTTTTTCTTTCAGATAATTCTTGTCCATAACAGAACCCTGACTTGGCTTTCTCTGGAGATGATTAGAAGAGGACGAGGTTGGAGGAAAAGATGGGAAAGGGTCCACGTCAGCCTTAGGAACCCCACCCCGCTGTTGGGCATCAAAGGAAGCCCATCCTGGGACCTTAGCCCTTTGCCGCGGTGGTCGGATGGACCTCTTGGGAGCACCACTGGTGCCCATCATGGAGCACTTACCCGCCGAGAAAAATATTGTTGGGTCTGTATAAGGAGATGACGGGATGGAAACCCTTTGGGTTACCGTCCAAAGCAAGATAAAAAAGGGGGGTCTACTGTTTACTCCTTAGAGTAAAGATAAAGGGAGACGGATCATTCATTAATGAGGATCTTATGCACAGAATTTCAATGCCGTACCTGGCTAAAGAAATCTCAAAGCCACCCGTCTGTACTTCCAGAGCTCCCGAAACCACGCGCAGGATTTCAGAAAAACAGAGTCGCTGGATTGCTGTTGTCGATTTTGATTTCGTCTGAAGGATTTGATGTACAAAGATGAGGAAGATGCGTTGAATTTGCATTGAGAATTGGACTGAGAATCCATTAACAAAGCGCGTGAGCTCTGAGAAATTTTGACCCCCCTCAATAATTGCAGGCTGAGAACAGACCCAAATCGAATTGCCCTCGGCTCTTGCCGTGTTGCTATAGAAAAAGGAGCAGTTGGACTTTTGCTCTAATATATACACGGCGCTATACTAACCTCTAAACCCTATATGGTTAACCTAAAGGTCAGGTGCGACCGAATTTTGATCAGGGTGGCGACGGTTGACTTAGAATCTGTCTAAGGGAATAGTTTACCGACACGTGGAAGAAGGATTAACCATAAAATTTGTCCATTGGTAGAGCTAGGAATGCTTTGGATGTTTTGATTGGCAAATCTCACCGTTATTTCCCTATGAGAATATTTGTTGGAAAAACGGTAGAGATATTTTAGAGGGAAAATAAGTTTAGTTTTTTTGTTATTATAAAGTATTTGTTGGAAAAACGGTAGAGATATTTTAGAGGGAAAATAAGTTTAGTTTTTTGTTATTATAAAGTATATAATTTTAGTGTTTGAGAGGGATTAAGTTTTTTTGGGATCAAATGTGTTGGAGAGGGATTAAGTTTTTTTCGGATCAAATTTTTTGAATTTTTTTTTTTTAAGTGAAAAGACATTTGATTTTTCCTGGGGCTTGATAGATTTGAGGTTAAGATGGATCTTTGCTGGTTTTTATATCTACACATATCATATTTAGGTTGGATCCATCTGTGCTTCTCTCCTCTCTCTCTCTCTTCCCTCTTGCTCGGCTCTCTCCCTCCCTCTCTCTCTTCCCTCTTGCTCAGCTCTTTCCCTCCCTCTCTCTCTTCTCCCTCCCTCTCTCTCTTCCCTCTTGCTCAACTATCTCCCTCCCTCTCCTTCTCTCTATCAACTCCTCCCTTTCTTCCTTCCTCTCTCTCTCTTTCCTTCCCACTTCCCTCTATCTCTCCCCCCATCTCTCTCTCTAACCACCAACTCTATCATTATCTCCCTCCCTCTTTCCTTCTCTCTTCCCCCTATCTCCCCCTCCATCTCCATGTCTCCCCCTCTCTCTTCCCTATCTCTCCCTCTCTCTCCTATCCTTCTCTTTGTCTTCCCTCCTCTCCTCTCTCCCTCTCTCTCCATCTCTCACTTGTCACTCCTTCTTTGTCTACCGCTATATCTCTATGTATTTTTTTTCCTTTCCTCTCTCCCCCCTCCAACTCCATCTCTCTCCCTCCCTCTCTCCTCTCCATCCCCTCCTCTCACTCTTCATTCCTCTATCTCTTTTACAGTTCCCTCTCTCTCTCCCCTCCCCATCATTCTCTCTCTCTATGCCCTCCAGCTTTGTGACTATCTCTCTCCCTCTCTCCCTCCCATCCATCCATATGATGGACAATTTTCACTCCATGCAATAGATGTTCTCTCTCCCTCTCTCCCTCTCTCCTTCTCTCTCCCTGCCTCTCTCTCTCCCTCCCATCCATCCATATGATGGACAATTTTCACTCTATGCAATCAATGCTCCCCATCCATCCATACGAAGGACAATTTTCACTCATGCAATAGATGTTATATGTAATGTCTAAATTATTTTCCATTTTAATGTCTATATGGTTTTTATGACGTGTAGTATTAGTAAGCCTTGGTATTGGCTCATGGTATTGTAGCGAAACTTGTTTACAAGTTAATAATATCTATGGTAAAGTGGGTGTGAATATCTATGATTAAGAAATTTGTTATATTGCAAGTTCATTATAAGCATTAATTTTTATGTGCTTATTAATTAAATTTAAATATGGTTTTGGAATCATAATTAAATATTTGTGAAGTGATTTTTTATTCTCAAGCTTCGTGGTGAAAACATCCAAAAATAAAATACTTGAAAATCATTTATAGTCAAGTAAATAACATATCTACCATAGTTTACTTTCCACCATAATTAAAGGAAGTCTTTTGGAAAAAAATGGATAGAAATAAGATGTAAAAAATAAATTTACGAATAAGATGTAGAAATATACTTACGGGAGTTACTCTCCACTATTATTTATGTCTTCTAAAATTGGAAGTGTGTAGACTTACACATGGTTACTACCCACCAAAGTTTATGCAAGTTCTTATGCTTGAGTAGGCAATTTACTTGACCACTTCACATCTCAATTTATTAATTATTGTCAAAGCAAGACCATAGGTAGATTGTCTATCAATTATTATTAATTTAGCATGACCAATGTAACTTGTAATTATTTATGGAATTTTTCCAGTTGGAGGGGCTAAGGTGCCCTACAAAAAAAACACAATATAACAAATTGAAGCTTATTGGTTCTATTACTTTTAACATTTTATTATTAATTGAACCAAGATTTAAGTTTTTACACTACAACATCTCCACCATAATTGGTTGTACATTACTTTTAACTTTTTATTATTTTTTAATTGAGCTGACATATAAATGTTAAATGTTAAACATTTATTAAACTTGTTAAGTGTTATCCCATACTGGGTTGTAGAAAGCCACCCGCTCAATAATGTTTTTAATATTATTTAAATTAATCTAGTTATATAAATTAAAAGGTTGATTTTGAGGAAAAAAATAAATTAAATAGTCGCTAAATATTGATAAGTATCAATTCATAATAAGCATCAAAATACTTATTTCATAATAAATTTCACATTTAAAAAAATTATAAAAGTTAACAAACTTGTAATTTATTTTAATTATTATTTTTATTTATAAAAGGAAATAATATATGAGTTAAATATATATACATTTTAAAAAATGTGTCACAATATTCTTAATTATGAAGATTCACCTCCACTTTTTGGAAATTTTTAACTTGTAAACAACTCTTTTTACAATATCATGGCTTATCAATACCACATGTCTAATATAACATGTTCCTTAATTAATTAGAAATAAATTAATTAAAAGAGCATAATTAACTTGTAGATGAATTTTAATCTTTAATATGTGAATACTACTATGAATATTCCAACATATTCCACAAAAGTTAAATCTCTACCATCCACCTAATTATGTGGATGGACATGTTTCTATTCTTAGTAGTATACATAAATCAAAGGTTGTGATTTATTTCCAAAGTAGTAATGTTTTTGTTTTTTGTTTTTTTGTTTTTTTTTTTAACCTACAAAATTGTGGTATGAACAAGAATCATATCAAATGAGTTGTGATTTTTTGGACATATTGTATTGATAAGCCATGGTATTAGCCATGATATTGTAACAAATCTTATGAATCTCCATGGTTAAGAGTTTTGTTACATGTTTTTTTAAATGTATATATGTCTAATATTATATATTAATTCTTTTATGAATAATAATAATAATAATAATGTAACTAACATTCAAAAATTACCATGGTAGGGTTTCAAGAATGATCGATGCTTAAGTGTTTGGAAATGCAGGATTTTCAGCGATCTGGAGCTCAAATCTAGAGAGTTTCCTAATCCTGGTGAAACCAATCTCAAGGGAATCCTTGTGTTCAGCGATCTAGAGCTCAAATCTAGAGAGTTTCCTAATCCTGGTGAAACCAATCTCAAGGGAATCCTTGTGTTTGCAAGTTTCTGTTGATTTTCATGTAGATTCACAAGCTCGTGCAATTTACTAAAGCACAAGACAAGAATCTACTTCTACTTTCAACCAGCGGAAGCCAATAGATCTATGAAAACAATATGAACAAGAGGAAGACAAATCAATGACACATAATACAATAAGTTTTTCTGGGAAAGCCACTGCTCAAAACTCTACCTATCTGTATTGCCTTAATCAGAAATATGAGTGAAGATACAGAGCTTCTTCTCACAAGAACAATTCCGAACAAGTATGCTCAACTCTCTGCCTCATAAACTCACTCATAGCCAACACTTAGCAAATTCCACTGCTTGCCAAGCCCCTATTTCCTTGCACAATTCCTAGGATGAATAGCCCGTATTCAAAGGGAATTCATGCTTCCAAAATTGCGTAATCCTAATTAGGTCCTCTTATTGATTACATGCATGGTATTTACAACTTAGTAAATCACACATGATAGTACATTGTCCCTGCACTCTAGTCTCAACTGGGTCTTTCTCAAAACTGGCATGCATGAGTTTCCAATGAGTGAATCTTCAGTTATCTGGAGTAGCACTTGTGGATGCACTAGTGCACTAACTGACTACTAATCCTCTACTAGTTCAACAAACAGTTAGAACTAGTTTAACTAACTATAACTCAGTAAACTGACTTATCTAATTACAACTCAAATAAACTCATATTGGACCCCTAAAATTTAGGGAGAACACTTACATGACTTCCAAAAGACTTCCAACTCGAAATTCCTAAGCTAATTAAGTTAATTAAACTTAATTAACTATTTACAAGTTTCTATGAGAATAGAATTCGATTTTAATTCACAGTTTAATTCAAGGACAAACTAAAATGAAATTTCTTGTTGCCATTTCTTAACACTCCCTTTCAACAAGAAAGGGATTATCTGTTGCCCCGACCCTATCTCTGTGAAACTCAAATTTGCATCTTGACAATGCCTTTGTCAAAATGTTAGCATTTTTCTCCTCCATGGGAATGTATTCCAACAACATAATCTGCCTCAATACACAATCCAATAGATGATGATATCAGATATCAATGTGCTTGGACCTATCATGAAAAAATGGATTTTCATAGAGTTTGATACAACTCTGATTATCGCAGTAAATCACTGTCAAATCCATCTGCTGACCAAATAGACCAACTAGGATCTTCCTCATCCATATGGCTTCACATGTTGCCTAACTTGCAGCCATGTACTCTGCCTCTGCCGAACTGAGTGCAACCAATCTCCGTTTCTTGTTGTACCAAGAAATTGTCGCTGACCTGATATTGAAAATCCCTCCCGATGTGCTTTTCCGATCGGATGGACTCCTCGCCCAATCTGCATCCGTGAAGCCTTGAAGCTTCACTCCCTCTATCCATCTGTACCATAATATGTACTGAGTAGTGCCCCTAAGGTATCTAAATACATTCTTTGTCGCCTTCTAGTATAGCTTTGTAGGCCTAACCATCACTTGACTAGGTTGGTTAACTGCATAGCATAAATTCGGTCGTGTGTTCACCAAGTACATGAGTGAACCCATAAGCTACCTGTAAACAGTAGCTTCAACTACCTCTCCTGAAGTAGCATCCTCCTTCCTCTAGTTACCAACTAGAGGAGTCTCCATAGGCTTGCAGCTCTCCATGCAGAACCTCTTGAGTATCTCGTTGGCATACTTGCCTTGAGACACAAACAACTCCCCATCACCCTGCCATACTTCCATGCCCAGAAAGTAATGCATGAGCCCCAAGTCCTTCATATCAAACTCTCTTGCAAGGTCCTCTTTGCAATATTTGATCAGCTGATCATCACCTATCAGTATGAGATCATCAACATACACTACAATGATAAACATTTTACCTTCCACCACTATGTAGTACAGGTTCGCATCCGCTTCGCTCTTTGTGAAGCCTAACCCGGTGAAGTAGCTATATATTATAGTGCACCAAGCATGAGGTGCTTGCTTCAGCCCATACAACACTCTCTTGAGCTGGCACACATGAAACTCATGGTCGAAGGTTTCAAAACCTTCAAGTTTCTCTATGTACACCTCTTCCTCAATCATGCCATTAAGGAAGGTTGTCCTCACATCCATCTGATGTATCTTCCAACCCATCTACGCTGACAGTGCAAATATAGATCTGATCAATGAGTACCTTGAAACAAGAGGAATGGTCTCATCATAGTCAACCTCCTCTACTTGTGAAAAGTCATGGGCCACAAATCTAGACTTATGCTTCTCCATGCTACCATCTGCAACTAGCTTTATCTTGTAAAGCCAACAGGAGCTCACCACTGATTTGTCCTTCGGTCTTGGGACCACATCCCAAACACTGTTACAAACTATGGAGTCATACTCCTCCACCATGGCATCAACCCAAGTCAAATGTTGCACTGCTTCCTCAAAGGAAGATGGCTCTATCACAACACATCCACTCATAAGAGCCATATATCCAGTGTACCTATCAGGTGACCTCCTCTGTCTGCACTGTAATGTGGGTGCTCCCACATTCTCTCTAGCATCTGACAATAATCTCTTTGCCCCTTTAGTGCGCTTTCTCCCATCTCTGGAAGACTCTACCTGAGTGGATGTCTCCACTCCCGAATCCTATGCATGTGGTTGCTCCACATCAATCTGAGGCTCCTCAACCTTAGGAGCTAAAATCTCCTCAACCACATGTAGTTGAAGCTTCCTCTCAAGGGAAACTCGCATGGCCTTCTCCTCATCGAATCTGACATCCCTACGAACCGTTGTCATCATGTTGGTCGACAAGTACACTTGATAGTTGTGCCCCACAAATATCCCCAACTCTGTTGTTGGATCCAACTTCTTCCGTGCATCTTTTGTCACATGGAAATATACCGATGACCCAAAAATCCTGAAGTGACCAACATCTGGCCTCTTACCAGTATAAGCCTCCTCTAGTGTGTTCATCCCAAGTATACAATGTGAGCTACGGTTTTGAACATAAACCATTGTGTTGCATGCCTCAGCCCACAAGTGTAGTGGTAGGCACTGATCATGTAACATTTCCCTCGCTACCCCTATTATGCTTTTGTTCATATTCTCAGACATCCCATTCTGACGAGGGTTATGGGGTGTTGTCAACTCCCATTTCATTCCTTCTGTTGCAGGAAGTTCTTAAACTCGTTTGAGACATACTCACCACCGTTGTCACTCCTTTGATATTTAACCTTCTTGCCCGACTCTTTCTCCACCAATTATTTAAACTTACAAAACTTTACAGTGAAGGTTTGATCGTTTTTCTGCATGAAAAATATCCAACATTTTCGAGAAAAGTCATCAACAAATATAACATAATACATGTGTTTGGTCGTGGATGTTGTTGAGAATGGTCCACATACATCTAAATGGTCTCACTCTAGAATAGCCTCTGCTCGAATGTCTATGTCATGAAAGGAAGAATTGATGTGTTTACCCAAAGCACACCCCTTGCTTGTATCAACTTGCTCTAGTGTACCTTTGGGAAAACTAGTGGAGATTTGTTTCATGATCTTCAAATCCCCATGATGCAAGTGACCTAATGTCTCAGCTCTGCACCATCTTTGCTTTCATGCTCAAAGCGGCACAATCCTCTACCTCCAGCTTATAAAGATTCTTAACCCGAATCCATATCTTCTTTACTTGACCCGTGGCTATGTGTTGAAGGAACACCTTTCCTTTCGAGAAGATCACATCATGGCCTCTATCCTCAAGCATGGAAATGGATACCAAGTTCTTCTTCAGCCCAGGCACATAAATAACATTCTTCATGATGAGTGGAGCCCCATGCTCCCTCTGAAAAGTAACTATGCCCCATCCAATATCACTATACCTCCTGTCGTCACCCATCTCGATATGAATGTAGAGATCTTTCTCCTCCAGGTCACTGAATAACTCCTTATCTCCAGTCATGTTGAATGAAGCTCCACCGTCTAAGTACCATAGACTTCCCATCATTGATGACACCATGCATGTAATGAGGGAAAATTCCAATTTGAATTGAGAGGCCAAAGCCTCACCCACCACTCCTTCTAAGGACTTCTTCTTAGACTTCTTGAGTGGACAATTTGTAGCAAAATGATCCAGCTTGTGACAATGAAAGAATTTCACTTTCATCATGTCTTTCTTCTTGCCTCCATGACAAGAATCCGATTTGGAATGGGAATCTTTCCCTTCCCCTTCTTCACCTTAATCTCTAAGGCACGGTTCTTTTTATGATCATCCTTTGATGAAGAGACATCCCTGGTGTTCCTCGTGATTTCCTCCTGCCTCAAATCCAACCATAGTCGTTCCTAATCTAGCAGCTTCTCCCGACCATTTACAGAGCCTTGATAACTATGCCAACTCTTTGGGAGTCCCAGTAGAGAAAGACTCACCATATCATTCTCGAAAACCATGATTCCAACACTTCCAAGTTCATCACGACATTGAGTGAACTTGGTCAAGTATTTTGGAATAGTCTCGCCTTTCTCCATTTTGATTTTTCGTAGTTTGTCCTTCAGTGCCAATTTCCTTCGGTCACTTCTATTATGATACAAGTATGTCAATGCTTTCCACGTAGCATACAAAGTTTCCTTTCCATGGAGACTCGAGACAATGTGGTCTCAAACTCCCTCAAGGATTATCTGCCTTGCCTTCATTGCACACTTATTCCATTCGACCAGATTATATGCATCTAATGTTGCTAAATTAGGAATGTCTTAATCAATTAATTCCTTCAAGCCATTATCCTCCAACACTACCTCCATTTTGTTGCTCCAGGCTATATAGTTCGAGCTTCCTTCCAAGGCATACTCAAGTCGCAAACCGTAGAACTCCATCTGTCGATCCTGAAGTATGTATTGCAAATTCGAATTTCACCTGTAACCCAAAACTCAAAACTTCGAAATATCCTCTAGTATATTGAATTCAACTCTGATACCATGTATAATTTCCTGTAGATTCACAAGCTCATTCAATTTACTAAAGCACTAGACAAGAATCTCCTTCTAATTTCAACCAGTGGAAGCCAATAGATCGATGAAAACAATATGAACAAGAGGAAGACAAATCAATGGCACATAACACAATAAGTTTTTCTAGGGAAAGCCACTGCTCAAAACCCCGCCTATCTGTATTGCATTAATCAGAAATATGAGTGAAGATACAAATCTTGTTCTCACAAGAACAATTCTACACAAGTATGCTCAACTCTCTACCTCACAAGCCCACTCTTAGCCAACAATTAGCCAATTTACACTACCTGCCAAACCCATTTTTCATTGTGCAATTCCTAGGATGAATAACCCATATTTAAAGGGAATTCATGCTTCCAAAACTGGGCAATACTAATTACGTCCTCTTTTTGATTGCATGCATGATATTTACAACTTAGTAAATCACACAACTAATAGTTAGAACTAGTTTAACTGACTATAACTCAGTAAACTGAGTTATCTAATTACAAATCAAATTAAAACATACTAGACCCCTAAAATTTAGGAAGAACGCTTAAATGACTTTCAAAAGACTTCCAACTCGAAATTCCTAAGCTAATTAAGTTAATTAAACTTAATTAACTATTTACAAGTTGCTATGAGAATAGAATTCGATTTTAATTCACAGTGTAATTCAAGGACAAATTAAACTGGGATTTCTTCTTGTCATTTCTCAATAATTTCAAACTCATATCTTGTCTTCTTGCTTATGAAAATGGTATATAAGAAGATGGATATTCTTCATGAATTATTTTGGCTCATCCATGAAGGACGATAGCTTCAAGATCAAAAGATCCTCAATGAATATGACATTTCTAAGGATGTCATGGTTTACATGGTAGCAAGAGTTAAAGGTGAAGCCAAAATGGGAGGTGCATCCACCTCAACCCCACCAAGATCATTTAAAGATGCTCTAAAACCAAGGCCTCCTTTGTCAAACGTTAAAGATCTCTCTAGATCTACATTTTTGGTGGAGTAGTTAGTTGAAACCCCCTCTCTTGAGGTGAAAAATATTGCATCCGATTTCATAGCTACAAATTATGAACCAAAAGCGCTTGTGTCATTTCAATGGGTTTTGGGCTTCTTCATTGACTCTTAAGGAGTGGGTTCACCAAAATTACTCTCCATATGTTGAGGTACATTTATGCTCAAAAGGATGTTTTATTGTTATTTTTCAGAAGATAAAGGAACAACATAATGCTTTTGATAAGGGACCCTAGTTTTGGTGTCGATTTGGTCTCCCCCTTCAACCCTGGTTATGAATTTTAATCCTTTATCTATGTCAAATCTGGTAGCTCTAGTATGGGTGAGGTTTCCCAATTTGTGCATCCATTTGACACATCCAACTATCTTAAAATATTTGGGAAATTTGTTAGGACACTTCATCAAGAATGATCTAAAAAAGATTATGAAAGGAATTCACACACTCATTCGCATTTATGTTGAAGTGGACCTTAGTGAAGGTTTCTCGGATAAAATCCTCATTAAATGGGGAAATATGGTTTACTCCCAATCTATGGATTATGTAAATACATATTTTCACTGTAGATCTTTCTAGTAGCCCAAAAACCTACAGAGTGTTTTCCCATATTCACAAGGCACCTCTTTGCACCGTAAAGCCAAGAAGAAAAATCATGGATGGCAAGATTGTAACACCCTCCTCCCACATTTACACAAGCTAACCGGCCCACCAGGGTAAACATGTGATGAACATTACTATGATATGATTCAACTCCCCCTATATAGTTAGGGAAGTGGAACCAACATGACAAGACCAATCTAACCCTCCTCAGGAGGCTACAGAAACTTCAGGAGGCATGTTATGAAACCAACTCAAGAAAAGATAGAAAATATAGATCAACGCCTTAGAATTCAGCCTCTTCGAGGGGGCAACCTCCTTTACATTACATAAATGAACAATTCTTGGATGATACAAATGACAAAACCTCCTTTCTATATATAGGAGTCTAAGGAGTCACAATATAACCAGCCGACCTAACAATAATAATATAAAGCCACAAAAATAACAATAAAGGGATTCTATGGGGCATAGTAATAATAATATGGGGACAATAGGGGCACAACAATATTAATAAGGGGGTACAACTACAATAGTAATGGGGTAATCACTAGTATTATAGGGACCCAACAGGTTCACTCTTCTTTGTGGTTTTTTGACAGTGGTGGCATATTTCTAAATATAAATACATTGGATGCATGTGTCTAATTAGATGCCTTTCATGTCAATATATTCCCAAGAAAAGATATCAAGAAAATTTCTTAAAATTTGTATTAATATTTCTTCCTTTTCATTGTCTAAAGCAACATTTATATTTAATTCCTTTTTAAGGAAATTTTCCACATATTGGACGCGCAGGGAATGCTAGTGAAAAAGTAGATAATAATTCGCCTTCAGTGCAATTTTCTTGAAAATAATGTTCAAGAAGACAATCAATGAATAGTTGTGTTATATGATGACTGCCCCCCAAAATACCGTGGGGAATCTAGATTAGTAAGATGATCATTGATTAGATTCTCAGCAACATTTTCCTTAAAACTCATGGCTTGAGAAATAGTCAAAATAGGTTGAACAATTTCATCATTGTCTTCATTAAGCCATGGTGTGAATTTAAGTTCAGTAGTTGGTCTAATAAGGGGCTATAAGGAAATTTGTTTAGTATTAGCGCCATGTGTAATTATCACATTCATGAACCTACAATTAATGAAGCCATTGGTTGTGGTGATCCAAGGTCTCCTAAGGATTAGGGCATGCTCTCCCAAGTTATATTTTGGCTATATGACATAGAAATTTGTTGGGTATTTCCATGAGCTCAATAAGACAATCATGTCTTCTAAAACTCCCTTTGGTTTAAGTTTGGACTGATCAACTAATTCAAACATAGTGGGTGTAGGGAGGATATTATGGAGTCCCAATTCAGTCAAAGCATATATTGTCACCACATTTATGGTTGCATGCAAGTCAATTAGGGTGTTTGCAATGGGAATTTGTTGATGATGATTGTACTGCAAGATTCCCAGGGTCCACATATTTTTTTGCAACAACTTTGATGGACATGAAACTTTCTAATTTCCCTACAACTTGGATGGTTATGGGTTCCATTTTCAACTACCTGGATTTTTAATACATATATCCCTAACCGTTTTAGTGTAAATAGGTATGTCCTTTATTGCTTGTAGCAGAGGTACTTTAATGTATATATTTTTCAGTTCTTATACGAAGTCAAATTCAAAGGGTACAATTGGCCATTTTAATGCCAAAATCTCAAGGAAAGGAGGATGATTAGATTATGGTGATTGTTCCTTCTGAGAATAGGTTTGTGGGGTTATTTGAGCCTAAGAATGAATCTTAAATTTAAGATTAGATTGGGGCTATAATTTATCATATTCTAAATGGGTAAGAGCTTCCTTCTCTTCATTTTCTTGGATGATCCCTGAGGATTTTGGTTTAAGAACCCTCCCTTACCTTAGATGAATTTCTTGTAATGATGCTAGCATGATAGAATATGCAGGGAATGTTTGTGGAAAATCCATAAATGGCATGAACTATCTTATTATTTTTAGGATTTATAATGGGTTGTGCGAGAAATTGGGTTGGGCATGGAGGACTTTTTGGAGAGGGTAATTGGAATTGTTGTGAATGATGTTAGTTAATCTATTGTTGAGAAGCTTGCAGGTGGTATGTAGAATAAGGGGAGGTACTCATGCCATCATAAAGTGGACCACGCCAAATTTTATACCAAATTTGTTTGGGTTTAGGCAACCAAGGTTGTCATGGTGTAGGATTGTTCCACATCCAATTATGAAAATAAGTAAATTGAGGAGTGGAGTTTTGAGCCTTACCTTAATGTTGATATTGCCATGGTTTCTATGGTTCCATTGCATATAGTGATCTTGAAGCCACGTGCTCTCCTTGATATATTTTTTTGATTCCTAACAAGAAGAGGAATTCCTTTGTAGCATGACATTCTTCGCATATGGCATACATTTCAAAACTATCCAATGGGAAACTCCTTCGGAAATGTTTATCCAGAAATCTGGGACAGAATATGGCTATAACTTTTTTTGACTCCTCTTGCTTCTTCATAGTCTGCAAGGCACCTAATTGTGAAGCCAAAGTGCTAAGAATGTTAGTTTTAAAATCCTCAAATAGATTACCAATTTCAAACCTTTGTGATTCTTGTTCCTATTCCTATAGTAGATCTTGCAAATTTGAAAGGGGCATCTTTGGCGCATATTAATATTTGAGTTCCTTGTTAAGTATTGATAGCACAATTCAAATATTTCATCATACTTCAACTGGGAAATGTCTCATGACCCCATTAAATTTAGGACATCTATGTAATAGACCCAGGTAAAAATTGCATGTAATAATTGAGTTAATAAAGGAAAAATAAGACCAAGGTCATGGGACACGTATTTTGAACAGAATGTTGGGAAAACCACTACAGTGGGCATCACTTTCAATTTATTAATGGATATGGAAATTGGAAAGAGAATTGGCAAATACAAAGAGCCATTAATTGGCATTTATTTGTGAAAATAAAGGAAAATAGGAGAAAATGAAGGTGAAGAGACACAAATTTGCATGAGAGGAAATTGGAAGGAAATTTGAGAAAATAGAGGCCTCAATGATAAAAAGGATTATGAGGATTAGTTCATGAGATTTTTGTTAGTTTGGATTTGGAATTAGTTTCAAAGAGAGAAGAGAACCAAGAGGAGAAATCAAGCAAGCAAAGAAAGGAAAAGCACAAGCAAGTACGAGGTTGGATCAACAACTTCAGCAGGAGGATTTTGCAGGTAAGAGGTTGCATGTGTGATTTCCTAGTTGTGGTTTGAATTCATGGACATGCATTTGTTTATTTGGTTAATTTGTTGTCATTGCCATGGGTTTTGTTAGGTTTTACAGTGGTTTTATCCTTTCCTTTCCATTTCCTGGATAGCCATGGTGTGATGGGATTCATTTCTAGTTGAGCTTTGGATTGCCAAAAGGTTTTGGATCCAGGTGAGGTGGTCTTAGGAAAATTCCCAAGGGTTGGGGTGGATATTGTTTTCTCCAGGAAGTCCTCGACAGGTGGTTGGAGATAAGAAAAATCCTCAAGGGATGGTGAAGGAATTTTGGGGCATCCAAGCCTATTTTAGTTTTGTGATCTCTTGACCGATTCTGGCGAGATCCCAGTATTTTAAGGGTGGAGGTGATTTAACCTTTGGATTTCCTTGGTTATTTATGTCTTGTTTTACCCCATGAGATCCCACATTCATGCTTGGAATATGGCACAGAGGTGATTTCCTTAAATAAATATTTGGTTCAGCTCAATCTATTGTCTGTTGGTACATGGAAGTCCCTGACTTGGTTGGATTTTACATACGTTAATAAGATTTATTTTCCTATTGTGATTTATGATATTTTTTACTTGTTATTATGTTTCTTTGATGATTGTTCTGTCATGGCTAATATTCTAGTTATATGTTGGTTATAAGAATGGTTCTATAACATGTTCTAGCTATGGCTCTTGTTATGCTTTGATTAGTTGATGAATGGTTGATGAATGCATGGGATAACAAGTGTTTTTGCGGATACTAAAGAGGTCATTAGACCTTCTCGGTGATTTTCAACTAAAGTATAGATCTTTACACTCAAATATGCATTCATGACATGTAGCTTACATGTTTACCATGTGTTTGGCGAAAATGTCTAGTATGTTCTAGTTAGTGTAGGCCAAGTTTTTTATTCAATTTTTAATGATAAGCATTTTCGTTATGAGAAATATTATTCTAGAAAGTTACAAGAAGTTTCAAGCAGTGATCTGGAGGCCAACCTGGAAAAGTGACTCAAATATCGGGATTACATGCACAAAACTGAGGATCTGGCGTCATAATCGCATGGAACAAGGCTTCTAAGTCCTATTGGAGGCTCACAACCACATGCAAGAAGTGTCAAGGGTGCGGTTATAGGCTTAGGTCACTGAAAAATGGTTCTAACTCACTGATTGGTCACCTAGGGTGGTTGTTCAACCTCTGGGTGATCTATGGTTCCTAAGGAAGGTCATTAAGTCTCAGTTGTAGATCCTACTTCCTTAACTAGAACTAGGAGGTCAATTCATGTCATAGTGGCACTCCGCTTCACATTCATCCGAAGGGCTTGTAAAAGTAGGTAAATGTGGGGTGGCAATGTTACAAATTGGTATCATAGCTTCCAAGTTCAAACACTTGGTTTGGACGGGCGGGATGTGATTGTTATGCATGAATGTTATTTGTTAATATGTTTGTTATGTATGCATCGAGTGGCTATAGTTTTCAAGTATCTATTCAGCGTTATAGTGCATGATGTCGATACGTACTTGATATGTTGGTGTCATTATATATATACATGTATATCATGCTAACCTAGACTGGTTTTTGCATACAAGATAGCCTCCCTTGAACTTCACTAAGGTATGTTTGATTATGTTTATATTTGGTTTACCTAACATGGCATGTTTGCAGGAGATAGAGGATTAGAGATGGCAAGTAGAATGGTGAATTATAGTTCACGTGACTCTCCTTATAGATCAACTGAGCAGCATGGGGAAGAGTATTATCCTGACATAGAAAATACCTTGAGAAGTCTAAAGGTAGAAATCATAAGTTGCGAGGTAGATAATGACGGGATAATTTAGTCACAGGAAAGGCTTGCTAGAGATTAGGAAAAGAAAGTCGAGGTTAATGCAATCATCTTCAAAGTTTATCAAATTTGCAAAGACAAGGATAGCCAAGGATCAAATATGGACAAGAAGAAAAGACTAATGGGGCAAACGGTATCAGGTCTCATGGAGGGCATAATTCGGACAGGTATGACACGGTCAGAGGTGGTAGATGGTTGGATACGCCTAACATGAGAGGTGGTGGTTATGGGATCTATTCTAGTTTTGGTTTGGATAGACATTATGGTCATCATCGCTATCATCCTTACAAGAGGAGTGATAGGGGGCGCTTTCTAGATGAGTTCAAGAAATCCAAGCCTCCTGCATTTGATGGAGAGTTGAAGAAACTAGAAGATACAGAAGCATGGTTACTTGGGATGAATAATTTATGAGTTGCATGACTATATAGAGAACATGAAGGCTAGGATAGTTGTTTTCAGTCTCAAGGGAAAAGAGTACATTTGGATGTGAACCATGTCAGAGGCATTAAGACAGAGGAGTTGATTTGGCATGAGTTCAAAAGACTCTCCAGGAAGAAGTATTTATCAGAGAGATACTATGATGGTAAGGATAATGAGTTCTATTAATTGATGAAAATTACACAAAAAAATTTATGGAATTGTTGAGGTATGTGCCTTGTCTTGAGGGAGAGAAGACGAAGGCTCAAATATTCATTAGTGGACTACCTTTAGAATTTAAATATCAAATTGAGTATGATGAGCCTCGAACATTGGAGGAAGTCATGGGAAGTTGAAGCACTATTATGAGCAGTCAAGGTGCAAGACTAAGCCTAAGCGTGACTAGAAAGGTAATGACAAGACCAAAGGAAAATGGCCTCTGAAGTTGCAAATACCTCAGGATGTAGATGAGAAATAAAAGGTGGCTCCTTATAATAAGTTCATTATAGTAGAGAAGGGACATGGATCTCAGCCTATAGAGTAGCAGAATAAGGGTAGTGTGTTAAAAATAGCAACAAGAAAATCCTAATTTAATTTGTCCTTGAATTAAATTGGGAATTAAATTGTAATTCTATTCTCATAGCAACTTGTAGCAGTGAACTAAGTTAAGTTGACTTAGTTGACTAAGTAAATTAGAGTTGGAAGTCTATCTAGAGTCATGTAGAGTGATCCCTAAATTTTAGGGGCCTAGGTTGAGTTCCTATTGAGTTGAAATTATTTAATCCAGTTGATTGAGTTAAGTTCAGTTAAACTAGTTCTAACTGTTGGAAGAACTAGTGAGTGGTCATGTGAATTAAATTGGATTTAATTCACATGCAGTGATCAATTAGATAACTAATAATTCACTCAAAAATAACTCATGCATTTCAGTTCAGAGGAAGACCCAATCGAGATTAGAGTTCAGGGACAATGTAGTATCAGTTGTAAAATAATATAAATTAAACCAGTGATGAATGCAATCAGAGGAAGGCCTATGGATGGATTGTGCAGTTACTAGTGAGGAATTTCTCAAATAAATGTGGGCTAATTCCCAAGGGAACAATGGAAGGAAGTAGGAGCTTGGAAGGCAATAGATTTGGCTAAGTATTGGCTTGAGCTGGTTTGTGAAGCAAAGAATGAGATTGAACTTGAGCGGAGATTGTTCGGGTTGAACAAGCATTGTATTTTCTTCTCAGATATTATCGTTAATACAATATATAGATAGTGGGGTTTTTAGGTGAAGCTTTCCCCAAATAAATTATTTTTTTATGTGTGATTGAAATTCTTCCTTTTCTGCTTCATGATTTCGTCGATCAATTTTTGTTTTCCTTGATGAGTATAGTAGATTCAAGTCAAATGTTTTAGCATATTACAATCTGCAGCTTGAATCTAAAATAAAAATCTACATGGTATCAGAGTTGAAATCACTATAGAAGAGGAGAATACGAGTTTGTTGTGCAGGTGAAATCAAATTTGCAGTTTCATACTTCAAAGTTAGCAGGATGTCGTTCTATGGTTTGAGACTTGAGTATGCCCTTCAGGGTAGATCAAAATACATATATTGGAAGGACATGATGGAGGTAGTGTTGGAAGACAACGGGATGAAGGAATTCATATATCATGATATCCCGAAGCCTCCAACATCTGATACTAAAGATCTGACTGAATGGAGAAAGTGTGTGGAAAAGGCGAGAAGGATTATCCTAGAAGGAGTTCGAGATCATATTGTCTCAAATATCCATGGTAAGGAAACTCCATTTGCAATGTGGAAGGCATTGACAGACCTGTTTCAAAATAGAAGCTACCACAGGAAGTTGGCACTGAAGGAAAAACTCAAAAAGATCGAGATGGAGAAGGGAAACTCAATTCTAAAGTATTTGACCAAGTTCACCCAATGTTGGGATGAGCTTGGAAGTGTCAAGGTTACTATTGCAGAAGACGATCTGGTGATCCTAGCACTTCTAGGACTTCCCAAGAGTTGGCACAGCTACCAATACTCAGCTAATGGGAGGGAGAAGCTACCAGAGTGGGGAGTGATTGTGATCTGACATGGTACGGGAAGAGATTTGGCAGAACACCAAAGACAGATCCTCATCAAAGCATGATGATGAGGAGAATTGTGCGTTAGCTAGAAAGGCGAAGAAAGGGAAGTGGGAGTCATCCGATTCCAAATCAGATTCCAGTCAAGGTGGCAAGAAGGACAGGTCTAAAATTGAATGTTTTCATTGTCACAAGCTGGGACACTATGTTATAAAGTGTCCGCACAAGAAGGCTGGTAAGAAGCCCTTAGGAGGAGCGGCAAGTGAAGCTCTTGCTTCACAATTCAAACTGGATTTTACCCTCATCGCTTGCATGGTGTCATCAATGATGGGTAGTGTGTGGTACCTGGATAGTGGGGCCTCATTCCATATGACTGACAACAAAGAGCTGTAACCTAGAGGAGAAGGACCTCCATATGCACATCGAGATGGGAGATGATGGGAGGTATAGCGTGACTGGCATCGATATTGTTACCTTTCAGAGGGAGTCTGGTTCTCCCCTCACATTGAAAGATGTAATGTATGTTCTGGGTTTGAAGAAGAACTTAGTTTATGTTTCCATGTTGGAGGATCAAGGTGATGATGTGATATTTTATAAGGGAAAGATTTACCTTCGTCACATAGCCACAGGAAAGGTGAATGGATCGAGGTTCGAGTGAAGAACCTCTACAAATTGGAGGTAGAATACTGCGATGCTTTGAGCACTAAAGTAGAGAAGGTGTAGAGTCAAGACATTGGTGAGTTGTGGCATAGAAGATTTGGTCACTTTCACCACAAACCTTTGAAGATCATGCAGCAAATTTCTACAGTACTTCCCAATGGTACACTAGAGCAGAGAGACACATGCAAAGGGTGTACATTGGGGAAGTACATCAAATATTCCTTTCATGACAAAGACAGTCGAGCACAAGCAATCCTTGACTGAGTTCACTCAGATGTGTGTGGATTGTTCTTGACAGAATCCACAGCCAAGCATGGGTATTATGTAATATTTGTTGATGATTTTTCTTGTAAGTGCTAGATTTTATTCATGCAGAAGAAAGATCATATGTTCGCTAAATTTTGTGAATTTAAAGCACTTGTTGAGAAAGATACTAGCAGGAAAGTTAAAGCTCTCAGAAGCGATAATGGTGGAGAATGTGTCGAATTAATTCAATAAATTTTGTGCAACATAAGGCAATGGACAGGAATTGATAGCACCTCATAACCCACAACAAAATGGGGTGGTTGGAAGGAAGAACATAAGTATTGTAGGAGCAACATGAGCAATGTTATATGATCAGGGCCTACCGTTTCACTTGTGGGCCGAAGCATGCAACACAATTATTTATTTGCATAACATAAGCCCTCATCATATTCTCGAGATGAGTACACCAGAAGAAGATTTTCAGGGAAAAAACTAGATGTGGCACACTTTAGGATCTTGGTTTCATCAATCTACTATCATGTTACCAAGGATGCACGGAAAAAGCTAGAGCCAACAGCTAAGTTGGGCATATTTTGGGGGTACACTAATACACTTCACAACTATCAGGTGTACCTTCCATCCAACAGGATGACAGTGGTTCGTAGAGATGTAAAGTTCAATGAAGAGAAGGCCATGAGATGTTCCCTTGGGAGGGAGCTTCAGTTACATGTAGTTGAGGAGCTTTAGCTCCAAAGGAGGAACCTCAGGATGATGTGGAGAAGCCACATGCAGAGGAGCAAGGAGTGGAAACACCCACTCATGCAGAGACTTCCAGAGATGGGAGAAAGCACACTAAAGAAACTGACAGGTTATTGCATGATGCTAGAGTGAATGTGGGAGCACCCATATCACAACTCAGACATATGAGGTCACCAGAAAGGTACACTAGCTACATGACTCTAATGAGAGAGATTCTAGAGATTGAGTCATCCTCATTCGAGGAAGAAATGAAACAACCAGTGTGGGTTAATGCCATGGTTGAGAAGTATGACTCCATTATCAGAAACAGTGTTTGGGAAGAGGTCCCAAGACCAGCAGACATTCAGTGGTGATTTCCACATGGATTTACAAGGTAGAGCAAGCAACATATAGGAGTGTGGAGAAACACAAGGCCAAATTTGTGGTCAAAGGATTATCTCAGGTGGAGGGAATTGATTATAATGAGACCTTTTATCTTGTAGCAAGGTACTCCCCAATCATATCTATTCTAGCATTGTCATCATAGATGGGATGGAAGATACATCAAATGGATGCAAAGACAACATTCCTCAATAGCATGATTGAGGAACAGGTGTATATTGAGTAGCCAGAAGGATTTGAGACCTTCAACAAAGATTCGCATGTGTGCAGACTCAAGCGAGTCTTGTATGGACTGAAACAAGCACCCCGTTCTTGGTACACCAAGATTGACAGCTACTTCACTGGGTTGGGCTTCACCAAAAGTGAAGCAGATATGAACCTCTACCATATTGTGGTTGAAGTTTTGCAAAGCGGCTCTTGCAAGAGAGTTCGAGATGAAGGACTTGGAGCTCATGCATTAATTTCTTGGTATGGAAGTATGGCAAGGAGATGAATAACTATTTGCCTGTTAGGGAAAGTATGCCAACGAGATATTGAATAAGTTCCACATGGAGAGCCGCAAACCCACGGAGACTCCTCTAGCTGGTAACTAGAGGAAGGAGGATGCTACTTCAGGTGAAGTAGTGGAGGATACTATTTATAGACATCTTGTGGGTTCACTTATGTATTTGGTGAACACATGATCGGACATGTGTTCTAAAATTAACCAGCTTAGTCAAGCCATGGTTAAGCCAACCAAACTGTATTGGAAGGAAGCTAAACATGTGTTGAGATACCTCAAAGGCACCACTCAGTTTTTTATTTGGCACATTCGGACAAAGGGAGTGAAGCTTCGAGGCTTCACGGATGCAGATTGAGCAAGGAGACCATCTAACAGAAAGAGCACATTAAGGGGACTCTTCAGTATTGGGTCAGCAGCAGTTTCATGGTACAGTAGGAAGTAGAGATTAGTTGCACTCAGTTCAGCGGAAGCAGAGTACATGGTTGCTAGTCAAGTAGCTTGCGAGGATATCTGGATGAGGAAGATTCTTGTTGGGTTGTTTGGTCAACAAATGGATCCAACAGTGACTTACTGTGACAATCAGAGTTGTGTAAAACTCTCTGAGAATCCATTTTTTCGTGATCGTTCCAAGCATATTGACATTCGGTATCACCATCCACGAGATTGTGTGCAAAGGAGAATCATGTTATTGGAGTACATTCCTACAAAAAAGCAGGATTCATATATTTTGACAAAGGCATTGTCAAAATGAAAATTCAAGTTTCACAAAGGCAGGATCGGGGTAAAAGATAATCCCTTTCTTATTGAGAGGAAGTGTTAAAAATAGCAACAACAAAATCCAAATTTAATTTGTCCTTGAATTAAATTAGGAATTAAATTGTAATTCTATTCTCATAGAAACTTGTAGCAGTTAACTAAGTTAATTTGACTTAGTTGACTCAGTAAATTCGAGTTGGAATTCTATCTAGAGTCATGTAGAGTGATCCATAAATTTTAGGGGCCCAAGTTGAGTTCTTATTGAGTTGTAATTATTTAATTCAATTTAACTGAGTTAAATTCAGTTAAACTAGTTCTAACTGTTGGAGGAACTAGTGAGTGGTCAAGTGAATTAAATTGGATTTAATTCAGATGTAGTGATCAATCAAATAACTGATAATTCACTCAAAAATAACTCATGCATGTTAGTTTAGAGGACCCAGTTAAGATTAGAGTTCAGGGGCAGTATATTATCAGTTGTAAAATCATCTAAATTAAACAGTGATGCATGAAATCATAGGAAGGCCTATGGATGGATTACACAGTTACTAGTGAGGAATTTCCCAATTAAATATGGGATAATTCCCAAGGGAATAGCATAAGGAAGTAGGAGCTTGGAAAGCAATGGATTTGGCTAAGTATTGGATTGAGATGGTTTTTGAAGCAGAGAGTGAGATTGTACTTGTGCAGAGATTGTTAGGGTTGAACAAACATTGTATTTTCTTCTAAGTTCTTCTGGTTAATGCAATATACAGATAGCGGGGTTTTAGCTGAGGTTTTCTTGAGATAAATTATTGTGTTGTGTGATTGAAATTCTTCTTTTTCTGCTTCACGATTTCATCGATCAATTTTTGTTTCCACTGATGAGTAGAATAGATTCAAGTCAACTGCTTTAGAATATCCCAAACTGCAGTTTGAATCTACAATAAAAGTCTACATAGTGGAAGGGAATAGTTTCAATGTTAGATATGTGGCAAGGATCATCATAAGAAGGATTGTCCATATGTTAGGTCCCTATAATACTAATGTAGCCCCCTTGTTTTTATTGTTAGTGTAACTTCCTTATTTTTATTATTAATGCAGCCCTCATTTTGTTATTTTTGTGCCCCATAGAAGCCCACTATTGTTATTCTTGTGCCCTTACATTATTATTGTTATGTAGGCTCTGATTATATTGTGACCCCTGATAATCCTATATATAGAAAGGAGGTCTTATCATTTGCATCATCCAAGAATTGTTCATTTATGTGATTTAAAGGAGGTTTCCCCCTTAAAGAGGATAATTTTCAAGTTTTGGATCTATCTTTTCTTTTATTTTTTGATCTAGTTGCATAACATTTGATATCAAAACTTTGGATTCTAGGGTTTCGCTGCTTCAAACAAGTCATCTTAGAATTTTCGCTAGAATTTTTTTTATACGAGGCTTCAGAAGAAAGAATTTCAATAACCTGGAACTAAAATATTGGTGAACTTCGTGTACAAATTTAAGATCTTCGTTCTCTATATTTTCTGAGATATGATCTAAATAATTTAGGGTTTTTGCAGGCTCCAGAATTCAATCTCAAATAAGAGATCTAGGAAAAATCGTCATAACTTTTTCTCTGAGCATCAGATTTGAATTTTTTAGGAAGTGACTGAAATTTCATGAACTGTAGTTTTATTTTAACATTTTCAAGGCCGAAGGTTGAAACAATGACACATGTCATTCCATGCAAATTCGCTTTACTGAACCAACCTATAATCAGGTCATTGTGGGAGATTGGGCATAATTTTTTCTTGAAGAATCCAATCTCATTCTAACTTGTGGCATTGAAAAGAAGACTCGGAGGGCTACCATAGGACAAAATTTCAAACCTTGGAGAGCCAAAATTATAGAGATACAATAGTTTCAATATCAAGCTCCTAAAAAACAAGAAAAAAGTGTGTATTTGTTTTTAAATTTTGCATAGATTTTGTTTGAAAAATTAGTTTGAAGTGATTCAAATGGCAGAGTGAAGCATATATATAATTGTTTTATTCCAAACTGACTCAAAACAAAACAATAAACCCACCTAGTAAGCAACCAGAAAACTCTACTATTGTGCATGAAGAAGAGGAAGAAATGCAACATGATATATCAAAATTACGAGACCAAGTGCAACAAATTTTGCTTTCAGAACGAGTAACAAAATTTGAATTAGAAGCTAAGCTGGATGGATTATAATCAAAAGTAAAAGGAAACATGGAAGGCATGAAGGATGGTTTAAAATCAAATATGGGAATTTTTAAAGTAGACATGGATGTGATGAATGTCAAATTAGAAGGGTTGACAAAGTTGCTGCAAGAAAGGCTTCCCAGTGGTGACAAGGTAGGCCTTGAAAATCATGATGATGACAAAAGGAATATAAATTATGATTTTAGAGACTCCAATGTTGGGTTTAAAACCCACCACAGTCCAAAGATTGACATGAGGAATTTTGATGGCAAGGATACAGTAACATGGATACTAAATATGGAGCAATTCTTTGATCTACATGATGTGTTGCACACACAATAGGTACAGACTGCATCTTTATATTTAGAATAAAATTAGTTTGTGTGGTATCAATGGCTTTGTTCTCATAAATAAATTGTCACTTGGGAAAATTTTTGAGGAAGAATTGGTAGCACATTATGAGGATACAAAGAGCAATACCTTCTTTAGCCAGCTGATAAATCTCAAACAAAAGGAATCCATAGCAAAGCACATTAAGGACTTCCAAGGATTGAATATCAAGGTAAATGATATTCCAGAGGACCATAGGATTGATTTATTCAAGGGTACTTTAACAGATAACATCCAACATGAGGTTTTCCTTTGGGAACTTAATTCATTGGAGAAGGCATTAAAGGTGGTAAGACAAGTTGAAAGCAATATTATGGAAAAAAACGAAGTCTGCCACTCATAACTATAAATATGGAAGCGTTGTGGTTATTCATATTAGATAAGCGGAAGGTGTTTCCGAGAGTGAACTACAGACAGCTAGGGTTTTAGGTTATAGCAGAGGTTTTTCCATGGAAAATCGCAGAGGAGGGAGCTCCACTCCCTCCTACAAGGACGTTGTGGCCAATAAGGGCAAGAAAGTTCTAGATAAAGGCACAAACACCATTGAAGAAGGAAGAAGAAACATGGCAGAAGAGATAGAAGGTACCAAACTAAAGGAAAATAACAGTACTAAAGACAAGGAGGAAGCTGACAAAAAACAGGAAACAAAAGACAAAATGCAAAAGGGTTCTTGTAAACCCAAAGCTGAAATCACTCTCAGAGTGGTATTAAATGATCCAGCGCTGCAGACGCATAGGGATCACATGGGTACCTATGCAATCATCTGTAAATTCATGGGATTATGGCCCACTAAAAAATCTTTGCAAACATGGATCAAATACCACTGGAAACCCAAAGGGAGCATTGATCTGCATCTTGGGTCAAAGGGTTTCTTTACGGTGGTGTTTACAAACATTGAAGATAAAGACAGAGTGTTTGAAGGAGGGCCCTACTTCTATGCAGCAGCAGGTCTTTATATGAGGTCATGGAAAATGAACTTTGTACCAGAGCGAGAAACTTTTACTTCGGTCCCGGTCTGGGTGAGACTTTATTCTCTACCTCTTGATTACTAGCAAACTGAATCGTTAGCTACCATAGGCAACAAATTAGGTAAATTTGTTAAAGCTTCTGAAGCCACAAGAATGGGAAAATACACCTCCTTTGCAAGGATTTGTGTGGAGATGGATTTATCAGGAGCTCTTCCGGATGAGGTAATCCTAGAGGTCTATGATGAGGAATGGGTACAAGCAGTAGACTGTGAGCATATTCCGTTCAGGTGTTGTAGATGCCATGAACATGGGCACCTTCTTAGAGATTGCCCTCTTAGTAAAGCAGACAACAAGAGCAAAACTAATACAATGAAAGATGCTAATAGTTTTCACAAAGTGGTACACAAAGGAAAAGGCGGGAAAAAAGGGTCGAGACAACAACAGAAGGAAGGACAACAGCTTAGCCAGAAATAGTTCCAAGTTCTTGAAGTGGATGAAGAATTAACAGCAGAAGAGCAAGCAAGGGAAATAAGTCCTGAGGAAAAGGAGAAAGAAGAAAACAAGGAACAAACACAGGAAAATGACAAACATAAAGAGATCATGATGAGTGATACAAAGACGGAGATGGATTAGGAAATGACCCAAAGTGAGATGGATCTGGAGGACCATGAGCTTCAAGAGATTCTTAACAAAGAACACCTAGATCTGTAGGGGTTCTTAAATCAGGGAACAACTGAGGAGTAGAATCGTTACCTCAAGAAGAGTTAAAAAGAATACATTAGTTGTATTTATGGAGAACTCAAGCTAAGGATTTGGAGGGGGGAAAAATATTGGAAGGTAGAGCAATGAAGGAGTAAAAGCGATAAAAACGACTTTGGGATTAGCACCTAGAAACCTATGAAAGAAAAGAGGCAGGAAAAAACATAACAAGCTACTAATGGAATGTGGTAAACTCATGACAGACTCAGGTAAGATGAAAGATCTAGCCAGCTATTCCTTTACTAATCTTTAAATATGAAGTTCACATCTTGGAATATTAGAGGTCTAGGCAGTAAAAGGAAACAAAGAATGCTCAGTAATAGAATGAAACATGAGGCTCCGGATATAATTTTTATCCAGGAAACGAAATGTTCCATCCAAAAATTAAGACAAATACATAGCAAATGGCTCAGTAGATTTGAGTTTCTAGAAGTTAAGGCAGAGAATTCAGCGGGAGGTATTCTCCCTCTCTCTGGAATCCTCAAAGAATAGGCATAATAGATGTTGAGGCATCCAAGAATTATTTATCAGTGGTCATTCAGTCGATTGGACATAGGGAAACCTATCTTGTCACGAATGTTTATGGCCCTCAAAGAATAGATGAAAAACTCCGGTTCATAGACTCCCTGGTGGATCTCAGGGATAGACATGCAGGGATACCTTGGATTATAGGGGAGGACTTTAATATGATTAAATCTTTTTCAGAGAAAAAAGGGGGAACAAGAGCTCTAAATACAGACTCTTTGGCCTTTCAAACCTTTACATATAATATGATGCTAGTGGATATGGAAACAAATAATGGTTGCTTTACATGGAATAATAAAAGAGGAGGAGAGTCTCATGTAGCCTCCAAGTTAGACAGATACATAATTTTGGAGGATATTATGCTAATAGATAAGGAAATAATAACGAGGGTTATTCCCTTTGGAGGATCAGATCACTGGCTGGTTCAAATGGAGATTCGGGGCATATGGACCTCTCGAAATAGACCTTTCGGATTTGAGAATATATGGCTCTCACACCCGGAATTTATGAGCAATATTGAAAAATGGTGGATGGAAGATTTGCAGACCCAAGGAACAAGAATGTTCCTTCTACACAAAATATTAAAGCACATCAAGATGAGACTAAAAGACTAGAACAAGAATGACTTTGGAAACATTTTTGTTGAAAAGAAATCTGTTGAAAACAAAATGCAAAAACTCAACCAAGTCATGATCAAGGAGGGCTTTGACAAAGACAGAAATGATCAAGTCGAGAAACATCATCAAAAATGGGATAACTTGTGTAAACAAGAGGAAATATTTTGGAGACAAAAATCCAGAGTTTAATGGCTAAAAGAGGGAGAACGCAATACCAAATTTTTCCACAGATCCACTATGGCCAATAGAGCTCACAACAGAATCTCGTCGATCAAGAATGAGAATGGGCAGATTCAGCAATCACACGAGGACATAGAAGTTGTGTTGGTCCAGCACTTCCGAGGCATAGCTCAGGAAAACAACCCAGAAAGAGAACATTACATTAGGGACTTGGCCAGTGATATTCCTAAGCTGGTGTCTAGAGAGGACAATTTCAACCTTAACAGATCAATGACTGAAAAGGAGGTTAGTGAAGTCCTCAAAGAAATGCAGAATGGCAAAGCACCGGGCCCAAATGGCTTCAATGTGGATTTCTTTAAAGCCTTCTGGAATATTGTTAAACAGATTATTTTGAGGGTTGTGGAGGATTCCAGGTCGAACAAAACTATCTTGAAGGTGCTCAATACCTCCTTCATCTCCTTGATACCCAAACAGGAAAATGCTCAAACTCCAAAAATGTATAGACCCATTACTTTATGTAATGTGGTCTATAAGAAAATATCCAAGGTACTGGCCAATAGACTCAAACCTCTGCTTCCTTCTCTGGTATCGGGGGAACATATCGGATATGTAGAAGGCAGACAGATTTTAGACAACATCATTCAAGCTCATGAGGTGGTTCACTCCTTAACTAGCAAGAAGAAAGCTGGAAGTATCATGTAACTAGACATAGCCAAAGCATATGATAAAGTGAACTGGGCTTACATCAGGAAATTACTAATTGCGTTTGGTTTTGATCATAACTGGGTCAGATGGATCATGGCCCTTGTAACGTCTTCTAGCTTTTCAATTATGGTTAATGGCTCTCCCTCTTAGATTTTTCTTCCTTCAAGAGGCCTCAGACAGGGAGATCCACTCTCACCATTTCTCTTCATCCTCATGATGGAAGGACTAGGTCGATCTATCAAGCATGCTAGAGTAACGGGCAAAATCCAGGGACTTCAACTAACAGAGAATGGACAGGTTTTGACTCATCAATAATTTGTAGATGACACCTTGTTACAAGGTATCCCCGCAGTCAAGGAGGCTTTAGCATACAAACAAATTCTAAATGACTTTGCCATGGCTACAAGTATGAAAGTTAATCTTTCCAAATCAAAAATATTTTTCTTTAATACCAATATTGATATTCAGAGAAACATCTCTAGAATTCTAGTATTTCAAAGGGATTCCCTCCCTTCTAAGTATCTGGGAGTGCATCTAATTGCAAAACCTTTACATAAGAGCATTTGGGAACCGTTGATCAATAACATGCAGGACAAAGTCATGAAATGGACATTCAAATCTTTAAATCTAGTGGGGAGATTGGTGCTGGCAAAATCGGTGCTCCAATCTTTCCCAATTTTTATGCTATCAGCTCTCCCAGCTCCAAAAGGAGTACTACAACAATTCAGAAACATCTAAAGGGATTTTCTCTGGGGCAAGGAGGAGAATAGAAGGAAATGGGCCTTATTCTCTTGGGAAAAGATTTGTAAACCCAAGAACCGAGGAGGCCTAGGCTTGGATGATCAGGAGATACTCAACAATGTTCTAGCAGCCAAACTTTGGTGGCGTTGGGTTAAAGATCCAAAGGCTCAATGGGAAAGTATTTGGAAAGAAAAATATGCCAGTTCCTAGCATCATACCGATCTCATAAGGATGTCTGGAAATATAAGGGACTCATCCATCTGGAACAAGGCCTGGGAGAACAGAGGCTTAGTACAAAGAAACAGTTTTTGGGAAATTAGAGAGGGTCATCTAGCACTATTCTAGGAGGATAAATGGCAACAAGAACCAACATTGTTAAAAGAAGAATTTTTCGGCCTTAAGCATGAAACAGATAACCAGGGATTAATAAAAGTAAAAAAAAATCGGGATCACACTACCAATTCAGGAAAATGGAGAACTTGGAGAAACATAGATTACAGGGAGGATAGACCCATGAAAACAAAAGCAAAGGCACTCGTGAGAATACTGGAACAAAGAATGATTTTAGTTACTGAGGGGCAGGACCAACTAAGATGGGGCAACAATAAAAAAGGCATCTTTAATATCAAAGAGGCTAAAGGTTTTCTCCTGGAGCGGGAGTCCCATGCTGAGGATAGACTTTGGCTGAACCTATGGAGACACCAAGGGTGGATGAAGATCAAACTCTTCATGTGGCTGGTGTATCACAAGAAGATCTTGACTTGGGACAATATCCGGAAAAGGGGTTTTCTAGGGCCTTCCAGATGCCAGCTCTGTGAAGTCCAAGAGGAGACCATGGAACATCTTCTCAACAGCTGCACTTTCACTTCTAGGTTATGGGACACATTCGCCACCATTTTCCAAAAAACCAATAGGGACAAAGAGAGTATCATCAATACCCTGAGCAATTGGAGAAGAAAATTTTCAGACAATGAAGTTCTTAACTATGTTTGGGCTCTCATGCCAAGCTTCATTATATGGAACCTCTGGAAGGAAAGAAACAAGAGAATTTTCAAAAATGAAAAGAATCCTTCTCTTCGCCTGTTTGAGCAGATCTTAAAACAGCTTAAGGAAACGGTTGGTACAACAGTGAGAAATCTACCCAATAATCCTCCCTCAGAGGCTGATAAGAAAATTTTGAGGCAGTTGGTTATGCAGAGGATCATTCCACAAGGCCTAAACAGGAAATTTCGCCTAAAGGAAACTGAAAAGGAGTTTTGGCATCCTCCCCTGAAAGGTTTTTTGAAATACAATATAGATGGAGCTTCAAAAGGTAATCCGGGATCTGCGGGTTTTGGAGGGGTTCTACGAGATGAAGATGGGAGTATTCTATTCCTCTTCCATGGTAATTTAGGAAAAGCTACTAATAATATGGCGGAACTAATGGCTCTGGAGCAATGTTTAGATTATCTAAAGCAGGACAATTGCTTAAATGTGGTGATAGAAGCTGACTCTGAATTAATCATTAACTCGGTCAAAAGAATCAGTTGTGGAACAGAACTGGACAAAGTCTCTAATCACTGGAGATTAATCCAAGTCTTCCAAAGAATTCAAGGTCACCTTCATGGACTACGTAAAGTAAGATTCGACCACGTACGCAGAAAGGCCAACAAGCTGGCAGAGATACTGGCAAACCAAGGGGTGAACTGTAAGGAATGCACAATTTCAATGGAGTGGAAAGTAGTGCCTCAGGGCAGTTTGAAAATTCTTTGTCACGCTCAAGCGAAAGAAGATAAAGAAGTGTATAGAAACAAAACTATAGAAGCAAGATCGCTATGATTTGGCCTTTGTATGTTTCCCTAATTTTGGTCAGGCAGGTCTTTGGTGAGAGGCAGGCATCGATCGGTCTCAGCAACACGAGTAATTCCATCTTCAAAAATCCCTGATGTATTGTGGATGGATTTCTTAGGTTATCGGGTGTTAAGTTCAGGTTCGGTTTCAAGTTTAGGAACCCGAGCTTGTTGACGAAAGAAGGGTATCCGGGCTTTTCCGGTAGCAATAGTATTCCTTTCTCCCCGCTTCGAAAGACAAAACAATTCATTGAGTGGTATTTGATTGATCGCTCCCCTATCAAGAAGGAAGTGGTTTTCGCGATTTGGGAGCGATCCCATACAGTATCTGACACGTGGCGGTGTGTTGGTATGGTAAATTGCCCTCATCGCACACTAAAGATCGACACTATTAAGCAGTGCAATATTGTTATCATCTGTCAGATCTCGGGGTTTGGATCAACGATCAGGAATGATCGTGCTGTTTTGTGGGACCTGAACTTAAGTTATACGATGGATTTATTTCATTTCGAGTACGGTTGCAGTGTTATCTTTCGTGCTGCTCTCGCTTCAAGATTGGATTTGGTTGATTTCAGGCGAACTTCCTGCTCGAGGGTTATCCCCCCTGGCGGACCTGAAATCCTTTTATAGTGGTCTATAGTTTCTCATTGGGTCCGATTCATGAATTATAGAGGTTGCTTGTTTCCGTTCAGAGATGAAGCCGCATCTTTCAGATCGCTGAATGCGGATCAGATGGTCTTAGCGATTGTTAGTATTCTGAAGGACTAGTTGTTTTGTTTGTGGGCCCTTGGCCCAGTTTGGAGCCTTCGTCTCAGAGCCTAAAACTTTGTGCGGCCAGTTAACTCTAGGGCCCACATCTCCTTTGGGTTTTATGTAATTTATGTAATTTATTTTTACTAATTCAATTGAATAGAAGGACCGACTCTTGCTTCAGCAAAAAAAAAAAATATGTAAGCGTTGTTGCTCCTAGCCTCCCACAACCTACAAGGTTGACACCACAATAGTTGGAGGAAAAAAGAAAAAAGGGCTTTGTTATAGTTGTGATAGAAAATACATTAAGGGTCATAAGTGTGTTGAGAAGAAATTATTTTACTTAATTTGTGAAGAGGAGGAAGAGAAGGAACAAGAAACATCAAAAGAAGAGGATCTACACCATGAACCAACCCCAGAGAAAGAAGAAATGGATTTGACCATATCTTGTAATGCATTGGTAGGAATTACCACTCCTCAAAATCTCAAGATAGAAGGATATGTCAAGAAAATAAAGGTAATAGTTTTGATCGATTCTCGTAGTACCCATAATTTTATTCATTGTAAGATGACCAAGGAACTGAATTTCTTTCTATATCCAACACCAGAGTGTCAAGTGATGGTTGCAAATGGAGGAAATATAAATTACTCAGGGAAGTGTCATAATATCAATATATCCATGGGGGAATATTCCAATGTTTTCCATTCCAATGGATGGTGTTGATGTTGTATTAAGATTCCAATCATTACAATATTTGGGGATGATAGCTTTAATTTTCAAGAACTTTTCTTGAAAAATAAAGGAAATTGAATTAAGGGGCATTGCAAGGAAACCAAGGAAGATGATCAGCTCTAATGGCATGACAAAGCTTTTGAACAAATAAAAATGAGGCATAATTGCATAATTATATGCTCACTAGATGTTCAAACATCAAAATCATCCATTTCTCCATTTCTCCAAAGAATCTTGAACAATCATTCCAAAGTATTTGAGACTCCCAAAGGCCTCCCACCTATTTTCAATCATGATCATGATATTCAATTGATTCCAGGAAGCATTCTTCTAAACATCAGGCCTTACAGATATCCCTATGCCCAAAAGAGTGAAATTGAACGTATGGTTGCAAAAATGATAGAGACCGGTATAATTCAACTTAACCAAAGTTCTTTCTCTGCTCCAGTAGTATTGGTGTACAAGAAGGATAGATCATGGCGTATGTTTCCAGATTATAGGGAGCTCAACAAGCTCATTATTAAAGATAAATTTCTCATTCCTCTCCTTGATTAATTACATGGAGCAATTTACTTCATCAAGCTAGACCTTCATTCAAGATATCATCAAATTAGAATGAATATTGAAGACATTCCAAAAACAACATTCAGAACTCATGAAGGTCATTATGAATTTTGGTCATGATTTTTTGCTTTACTAATGCACCTTCCACATTTCAAAGTTTAATGGATTCCATTTTCAAACCCTTTCTTAGAAAATTTGTGTTGGTATGTTTTGATGATATAATAATTTACAGCAATTCTTGGAAGGATCGTGTTCAACGTGTTGATAGGGTGCTCAAACTATTGGAGGAGAAACAATTATATGCAAAAACCTTAAAATGTTTCTTTGGAGTATAGGAGGTGGAGTATTTGGATCATATTGTATCTCATGATGGTGTTAAGATAGACCCTAACAAAATTAAATCCATTAAGGAATGGAAAATCCCCACAAGCCTAAAGCATCTTTGAGGATTTCTCGGGCTGACATGGTATTATCGCAAGTTTGTTAAGAATTATGGGATAATAGTAACACATCTAATAAAATTACTGAAGAAAGATGCATTTTCTTGGACTCCATAAGCAACTAAGGCCTTTGAACATCTTAAAGAGGCAATGTTCCAAGCACCAATCTTAGCTACACCAGACTTCACAAAAACCTTTATTGTGGAATGTGATGCCACCAGAATTGGAATTAGTATTGTTTTCATGCAAGAAGGAAGACTCATTTCTTTTGAAATTCATCCAATCAATGGAAAATATTTACACAAACCTATTTATGAGAAGGAAATGTTAGAAATACTACATGCACTAAAGCAATGGTGACCTTACCTAATGGGAAGAAACATCAAGGTAAAAGAAAATCATGATAGTCTTAAATACATTTTGGAACAAATATTGTCTTCAGAAGAGAAAAAAAAATGGGTCACAAATATGTTGGGTTATGACTTTGAAATCATCTACAAAAAAGGGGAAACAAATGTTGTTGTGATGCACTCTCAATTAATGGCAGAAGTGTCCTAAGACACATGATTTTATTAATCAGAAAAAATAATTACATAATTGATTTGCAAGAGCTTACACCGGAACTTCCAAAATACTCTTGCAATGAGCTATTTATAAGCTCCATGTCCTAACTACCTCTAATTATGGATCACTTATTAAATAACAAGTGTCCATTTACATTAAATGCTATTCAAACCAACTAGCTAAATAATCTCCTAAAATAGAGCCTAAGATACGACACATTTGGAGAGTCATATCTAGTTACAACAATATGCTAATTCTAAAAGTCTCCATTAAATAATTAAACATTCCAGAATAATAATTATTAATTTAATATCTTAAAATAATAATTTTTTATTCTAATTTTATAACCTATGATAAAATTGTATTTTTGGATCATCTAACATCAATAAAGTATGAGGATGTGGAAGCATTTTCTATGTCATTTCTATCATCAAACTTGATTGGATAACTAAATCAAGGAATGAATGGAAGGATGACGAAGAGGTGTGGACACTCATTCAAAAGTCACAGAAAAATCTCTGTACATCTAATACATTTATCTGGAAAAATGATTCATTATGGTACAAAGATCGCTTATATCTATGTAAGAATTCTCAACTCAAACAAAGGATTTTTTTTAATTGCACACCCCCCCCTTAGGAGGGCACTCGGGATTTTTAAAAACTTAACATAGGGTCAAGAAGGAATTTTTTTGGGATGGTCTTAAATCTGATATTCAGAAGTTTGTGGAAAAATGTTTGGTTTTCCAACAAAATAAAGTTGAGACAATTAAGACCCCACGTATGTTACAACCTTTAGTCATTCCAAGTCAGTGTTGGGAGGAGGTCTCAATGTATTTTACCATAGGTTTACCCAAGTGCGAAGGAAAGAGTTTTATCATGGTGGCAGTTGATAGACTTACCAAGTATGCACACTTTTGTGCATTATCTCATCCTTTTAAAGCTAGTACATTTACTACTGCATTTATGGAAACAATTCAAAAGCTACATAGAAATCCAAAGATTATTGTAAGTGATAGAGATCCCATTTTCACTGGAAATTTTTGGACAGAATTATTTTCTTTTCTTGGTACTCAATTAGCTCATATCTCATTGTATCATCCTCAATATGATGGGAAAACCGAGATAGTGAACAAATGTTTGGAAGGATATCTTTGCTTCTTTGTATCCGATAAACAAACACAATGGGTCAAGTGGTTACCTCTGGTTGAATGGTGGTATAACACTTCCTTCAATACTGTAGAAAAATCACCCCATTTATGGCACTTTATGGATATCATCCACCATCCACCACATCATCTTTAAGAGAAAATTCTAAGGTTCAAGCAGTGGAAGATCACATTGAGAATCGACAACAAGTTCTCCAACTCTTAAAGGACAACCTCGCTCTACTGCAAATTTGAATGAAACAACAAGCAAATTAGCATCGCAGTGAAAGAAGTTTTGACATAGGCAAGTTGGTATTTTTACGGCTACAACCATACAAAAAAAATGTCCCTCAAGCAAGCTAAGAAGGATAATAAATTATCACCCAAGTATTATGGTCATTACAAGGTGTTGCAAAAGATTGGTACTATGGCATACAAATTGGAGTTGCCTACATATTCTCGACTACAACCAGTTTTCCATGTTTTATGCTTAAACAAGGTTATCAGTGACAAGCTCCCATTTCAAAAAATATTGCCGAAAATTGACGAAGAAGGAAAAGTCATATTAGATCTTGAAGCAGTCATGGAAACAAGAACCTAATTGCTATAGAATCGATCATTTGTAGGTTTTAACCCTGTACATAAATTACCTGCAAATGAATTCTTCAAACAGAAAACAAATATACATAGATATTTTCCTCTGGATTCCAAAATCTAAACTACCAAATCGATTTTTCATTATGTTCCTTTCAATGTTACAATACATATATATACATGTTGAAGCAATAAACTCCAATCTATTAACCCTGGATTAGAACATAATCCTAGTTCTCTTGACCGTATTTATAAAATATCATGGGTAGAAAACCATCATGCCCAAAACCATGTGCGAAACCCATGCACAAAACCATGGGTAGTTTCGCCCACCATTTTTGGGTCTGCCCCCATCCATCGCGAAAAGAATATAACACATACCCAACATTCTCCCACTTTTTGTTTTCTTTCGACAAAGGGATCACAAGGGAGCCTCTTCATTGGTTCAGGCCTACAACACCCATTGTTTCTCTACACCAAGAAAACTTCGCAATGCTCACAAACTTCATCAATACATCTGCAACATTCTTCAAAGTGTTCACCTTTACCAACAACACCCTTTTTTCCTCAACCCTATCCCTCACAAATTGATATTGAACATCAATTTGTTTTGCCTTCGAATGATAATAAGGGTTCTTTGCCAAGAAAATTGCACTTTGGTTGTCATAATATATCCTTATATCCCGTTGTACCAACCCCATACTTGAACACAATCTCTGCAACCAAAATTCTTCCTTGCTTGCATGAGTGGTTTCCACATATTTTGCCTCTGTAGTTGAAAGTGTCACTATAGACTTTCTTGTTCATCCAACTGACTACTCCAAATAGGTTAAACACATACCCACTTGTAAATATTTTCTGATCCAAATCACCAACCCAATCTACATCAACAAATTCATGAATGTCCAAAATTTTGTCCAATCATGGTCTTCCTTGGTAGCACAAACCATAATCACTAGTTCTAAGCAAATACTTGAAAACTCACTTAATTGTTGTCCAATGCTCCTTCCCTGGTTTTGACATAAACCTGCTCAGTACTCCCACTGCATTTTCAATGTAAGGTCTAGTATATACCATTACATACATCAGGCTACCAACCGCACTCGCATTTGGAACGCGAGACATGTGCTCTTCCTCTTCTTATGTCTTGGGACACTCTTCAACAGATAAATTTACACCTACAAGAATAGGAACCTTCACCGATTTACTATCCTCCATATTAAACCTCTGCAATATTGTCTCAACATACTTCCTTTGGTTTAAATAGAGCTTCTTCTTTGCCCAATCTCATTTTCTATGCCCAAAATATTAGCTTACAGCACCAAGATCCTTCATATTGAATTTGGAGGACAATTAGGTCTTCAAATCTTGGATAATTTATTTGTTATTTCCAATCAGCAACATATCATCCACATTCAAGACCAAATAAATAACATGATCACCAATTAATTTGAAATACACATAGTGATCTGATTTACTCTTTGTGAAGCCAAGTCCCCATATATATGTATCAAATTATGATACCATGTCCTTGGTGATTGTTTTAACCTATATAGAGACTTTTTTAATCTGCATACAAGTTTTTTCTTACCCTCCACCGTAAAGTCTTCAAGATGCTTCATATAGATCTCTTCTTCCATATCCCCGTAAATAAATGTTGTCTTCACATCCATCTGTTCTACATAAAAATCAAACGCAACAACAACTGACAAAAGTGATGTAATAAAAGCTAACTTGGCAACAGGAGAAAAGATATCATCAAAATCAATTTATGGGCACTCAGAATAACCTATTGCTACCAACCAAGCTTTTTATTTATCCACCTTTCCTTCTATATTCATCTTCTTCTTAAACACCCATTTGCTTCCAATGGGTTTCCTTCCAGCCGATGACTCCATCAGATCCCAAGCCTCATTTTTGTCCAAAGATGCCCATTTTTATACCCAATAAAGATGCACCTTTCATATTTAATATTCAACTTTTTTCTTTCCTCCTTTGGAACATGTACATATGCATCACAGTCAAATACCCTTAGATGTGAAAGAGAGGGTTTCTTACCAGTCAATATCTCATGTGAAGTCTTATCCTCCAACGTTGATGAAGGTGATCTGTTAAACATGTAACATGCAGTGTCCATTGCATCTACCCAAAATTCATGCCCTAATCGAACGCCACTAAACATGCTCCTTGCCTTTTTCATCAACGTCATGTTCATTCTTACTAGAACACCATTTTGTTGAGGTGTGTATGGAGTAGCCTTCTTTTGTGCTATACCACACTTCTTACATAACTCTTCAAATTCCTTCTTGCAAAACTCTCCACCATTATATGTCATCAACACCTTAATCTTCTTCTCTATATGATTTTCCACCAAAGCCTTAAATTCTTTAAACTTGTCAAAGACTTCAAATTTCTTCCTAAGGAAATATATCCATGTATTCATTGAGAATTCATCTATAAATGAGATATAGTACACATACTTACCAAGTGATGGAACCGACACAGGTTCAAACACATTACTATGCACAAGCTCTAATATCATTTTCGCCCTCTTAGCACCCGAGGGAAAACTCACTTGATTCTGATTCCCATATATACAATGTTCGCATAAATCAAAATCCAAAGAACAATTAGATATGCATTCTATCATATCATTACCATACAGTATTCGAAGGCCCTTCTCTCCAATATGTCCAAGCCTTTGATGCCATAGCATGGTATTTTCTCCAGAGACCACTAGATTTTCAGCTCCACTTTCAGGAACCATAGAACTGTTACACCCATCAATAATAGTGTTACCCGGAAGCTTGAAAAGAGTTCCAATCCAAACTCCCCACATCAATATCAGTGCTCCTCGAACCATCTTGTAGGTATCTTTCTCGAACATTGTTTTTACACCTGCATCATACCTCTTGCTTACAAAAATCAAATTTATGGCCAATGCAGGAATATGCAGAACACTAGGAAGTGTTTTAATACTTCCACCTTGCAAATTCAACTTGAATTTTCCGCATCTAATGATTCTATCCTAACATCCCTTAAGAAAACATCACCACCATCATATTTCTTGTACTCGCAAAACCACTCCCTATCAAGAGTGAAGTGAAAGGATGCACCTAAGTCAATCAACTATGCCTCATTATCTACAATTTTACTTGAAGAAGAAGTCAAATACACATATCCACCTTCATTTGAGGTGGTTTTTGCCTTTGTATAAGCAGCATCATTAGATCTCTTTCCTTTCTTAGGAGTTCTAGATTTACAAATATTTTTGTAGTGCCATTCTTTTTCACATTTCCAGCATACCTTTATAGGTTTTTCTAGAGATTAGATCTCCCTCTAGATTTAGATCTCTCACTTGAGGACTTATTTTTGTCTCTGTTTTGAGGTCGTCCTCTTACATACAAGGCATCTCCATTCTGGCTCTCCATATTTTTCCGTCTCATCTCTTCCGACAGCAAGGATGAGACTATTTCATGAAACTTCAAGGTAGTCATATTGCTACCTATTGCAACAACCAGATTATCCCACGAATCTGGTAGAGAACATAGAAAATTGATGCACTTATCTTTGTCTAAAAATATTATGTCAATAGATAACAATTGGGTTACCACAGTATTAAAGGCATTTGGATGCTTTGTCATCGAGTCTCCAACTTTCATCCTCAGGTTATACAACTTTTTCCGCAAGAACAATTTGCTCAATAGAGACTTAAATTGGTACAAATTCCCTAACTTGACCCACAAATATTTCGTCATAGCTTCCCCTGATAAATTCAACAATATTGAATCTGAAAGACACAATCGTATTGTGCTCTTCGCCTTCCAATATAATTTCGTCAAGTCTTTTGCCGACATTCTTGTCGATGTTGTACCTAGATCTACAACAATCCACTAATCTTAGACCACCAACAGATCATCCATCTTAAGCTTCCATAACTCAAAATTATGAGCATTAAATTTCTCAATCTCTATCTTTCCACTGCCCACTGCGAGAATCTATCCCATAGATGTCTCACTGAACAGGGTCTACCACAAGCCCAAGCAAAACCCCTCAATAGAAAAGGCATCCCCTTGAAGTTGAAACAACTCTGATACCAAATGTAGGTTTTAACCATGTACATAAATTAACTGCAAATGAATTCTTCAAACAGAAAAAACAAATAATGGAAAATACAAAAAACAAATATACACATATATTTTCCCTTGGATCGCAAAACCGGGACTACTAGATTGATTTTTCATTATGTTCCTTTCAATGTTACAATATATATATACATCCTGAAACATTCATAAACCTAATTCATTAACCCTGGATTAGAACATAATTGTAGTTCCCTTGACTAGATCTAGAAAATACCATTGGAAGAAAACCATTATGCCCAAAACCATGTGCAAAACCCATGCACAAAACCATGGGCAGGTCCTCCCACCATTTTTGGGTTTGTCCCCCATCCTTGGGTCCACCCAACTATTATTGGGTCCACATTAAAAAATAATCCTGAGGCGATGCCTCGTACGCCATGCAAGCGAGCTACCACTCCCCTACAAACCCCCCGACAGGGGGGGCTACCACACCCACAGTACTCTCAGGTTTTGCATTGATTACAGGTATTTGAACAAGGCAACGATCAAGAAAAATTATCATTTTATGTGGATTGATGACTTGATTGATTCGCTGAAAGGAGTAGCAGTGTTCTCGAAGATTAACTTAAGATCGGAATATCATTAGGTATGCATCAAAGAAGAGGACACAACATTTCATACCAAGTATGGGCATTATGAGTTTGTTGTGGTTTCTTTTGGTCTTATTAATGCTCCAGCTACTTTCATGTGTTTGATGAATAGTGTGTTGCGTCTTTATCTGGACAAGTTTGTGATAGTATTCATTGATATATTCTAAGAATGAAGAAGAGCATGCAAAACATCTGCCAATAGTGCTAATATTGTTGACAAAGCATCAGTTGTAGGTCAAGCTTAATAAGTGCAATTTCCTTCAGACAAAAGTTCATTGCTTGAGAAATGTTATTTCCAAGGAATAGAAGTGGACCTAGAAAATATCTGATTTATCATGGAGTTCATAGCTACTAGGAATGCGGATGAGGTTAGATTATTCATGGGAGTAGCAAGTTATTACAGGTTGTTGATCAGGAACATCTCACGGATTGTCTATCATATTACATATTTGCAGTGAAAAGAGAAGAATTTTGAATGGATAGAGGAGTGTGTAGCTAGTTTTGAGCAGTTGAAGCATTTGCTTACAAATGTTCGGGTTTTGAATATTGCAGATTCTGACAAAGAGTTTGTGGTATGTACAGATGCTTGCAAGGGAGGACTTTGTGGAGTCTTGATGTAGGAAGGACATGTGCTATGCTATGAGCCAAGGAAGTTGAATGAGCACTAGCAAAAATATGTGATTCATAATATTGATTTGGCAGCTATCATTCATACATTGAAGAAGTGTATACATTATCTTCTAGGCAAGAGGTTCGTCTTGATGAGTGATCACAGTGGACTGAGGTACTTGTTTGACCAACCTAATCTAAATGCTAGGAAAGCTAGATGGTTGGTTGATCTCAGGCAGTTTTACTTTGAGATCAAGTACATTAAGGGAAAGAAGAACAGGGTTGCAGATGCTCTTAGTAGAAGAGTACAAGTAGTAGAAGCATATTACAGCAGTGAATTTTTATGGAAAGATTTGCAGGAGCAAATCTGCAGGAAAGACAGCATGATGACAGGTATTAGCAGTTGAGGCACAAGTTATAACAGCAGGGTGAAGGTGATAGAATGAGTATCATCTCAAGGAAGATGGCTTGGTCAAATTTAGGAACAAGATTTATGTACCAAATAGCAGTGAGCTCAAGAAGCTTATCTTGACGGAGTTTCATGTCAAGTCGTATTCACGTCACTTGAGATATCATAAGACATTAACAATAGTTAAGAAATTTGATCATCTAGGAGTTGTTCATTTTGTAATGTAAAGGAGGTTTCCCCCTCGGAGGAGTCTAAAGATGAACAACGGATCTCTGCAAGGGTTTGGAGACGACTAGTTCATGGCTTCGACTGATCTTGCTGCAGATTCCGTCTCGACTGAACCCATGGCCAATGAAGATGCCATAGCCATTGGAGAAAAGCCTGTGAAGGCGTCGAAGGGGAAAAGGGGGAAATCCCAAATGGAAAAGAAGTCAACGACTGACAAGGGTTCGGAACCCTCACCTGCACAGCCCCCTCATTTACAGAGGATCTATGAAGCCATCATGGCTCTAAAGGAGTGCAGTTGTTCATGCCCATATGTCGTGGTCGTGCTTGCGACCCCAAAGAAAGTTGAGGCTCTAAAGATTATTGCAAAACCTGCCGCTCCAAAGGCGGCAGCTCTCAATGCCAAGGAACTAGCTGCAGCCACTAAGACTACTGCTCTGATCGCTACGATGAAGTCTATCCCCAGGATATCCTGTGGGGTCGCAAAGAAAGCCAAGAAGGAGACTGACTATAGGGAACAGGGCAATAGATTCCTAAAGGAGCCCACAAAGACCCCAATGCAATGTGGCACATTTGACGTTGCTTGGCCTTGCCACCTCCAGACGGAATCAAAACCCTCACCACTGGTAAATTATTTTCGATTTCAAATTTTTATTAAAAACCCTTCGGGGATGTCACTATTGGTTTGGTTTCACGCAATAGATTCTGTTTCATTTGAAGAACCTTATCTCCCATCATTTTGGATATCCTATTGGATTACAATATCTGATTTTTGGGGGCAGAGCACTCCAGGATCCCAGACCTCTCACAGACTACAATATTTTACCTGTGTCTACTATAATACTCAATCTGAGGCTGAGAGGTGGCGCAGCAGATTACAGCAAAAAAAAATCATATAGGAGGAGGCTTTGGGAGCAGTTCAACCAAAAACACAAAACACATCAGAAGCACAAAAATGGAGGACTTTCTTTCAAGAACATCCTCCAAGGGAAAAATACACCTTCAACGATAATAAAGCAAGCCAGAATCGAACTCAGTCCATATATTATGGAGCAATTGAATCATATCCCAGAATTAAACATAGATATACCAGAAACAGATGAGCATTGTAATATTTTTGAAAAACAAGCTATTATATGTTGATTCAACTGTTACTGGCCAAAACGCACTGAGCTCTTTCAATGGATTTTTGCAAACTGGAATACTCACTGTGATATTCACCTCTGTTCGAAGGGGTTCTTCATTGTGAACTTCCCTTCAACAGTGGCTAGAGACATTATCTTACGGGAAGGACCATGGTTCTCGAGATCCATGGGTCTCTTCATCACACCATGGTTTCTAGAATTTGATGCAAATACTATGGATGTTTCCAGGATGCCAGTTTGGGTTCGTTTGCATAATCTCCCATTACATCTTTGGAACCAGCAAGTCCTTGCAGGCATCAGCAACACCATCGGGCGATATATTAAAACAAACACACAAAGACTAGAGGAAAGAATTTTCACATTTGCACGAATTTTTGTGGAAGTAGATTTCAACAAAGGCTTGCCAAACCGCATACAACTGAAGCACAAACAATGGTGCTGGACATAGATACTAGATTATGAAAATACAACGTTTAGATGCAGAATCTACCGGCAAACAAGACACCTACAAAATACGTGCCCTGAAGCCAAAAAAGATACCCAAAGAAAGAAGAAAATAGGGAAACAGGCCAAGAGATGGAAATTTTCCCCATCAGTCTCTGATGAGGAGGAGGAGGAAGCTGATGTGGAACATCCCATACCCAACGAGGACAATCAAATGAACAAAGAACTAGAAGCACAGGAATTACATCCACAGTTTCCGATGGACTCACCGCCGGTAAAGATACCAGTGGATCCAAACGACTACATACATCAGACAACTCTGATTCTGATAAAGAAAACCCTCGATTTGAGACTAACACTTCGCTTGCACTTGTATCTTCAATGCCGACTCAAGGGGAGTGGTGCAAGGTTGAGAAAAAAAAGGGAGAAAAGCATGATTTTTCTCCCCATATGTACATTATTTTTTTGCAACTTCTAATCAGTAGTCATTGACTGGCCTATGAATGCGCCTCAGCATCTACAACATGTGATTTTGTTTTCATTAATAAAATTACGATTTTTCTTTTGGGAAAAAAGTTAAGAAATTCTATCATTGGTCGAACTTGAAGAAAGAGGTGGCGAAGTTTGTTGTGAGATGTTTGGGACTGTCAGTAGGTAAAAGTGGAATGTAACCATCCAAGTGGTTTATTGCAGCGTACTTTGATTCTAGAGTGGAAACGGAAGGTCATTTCCATAGACTTCATTACAGGTTTATCGAGGACATTGAAACAACATGACTCCATCATGTTTGTGGTTGACAAATTAAGTAAGGTAACTCATTTCATTGCAATTAAGTCTAGCCAGTGATGAAGCTTAGATTTTCATCAAAGAGATAGTGAGGCCGCATGGTGTTCCCAAGAAGATCATATCAAACAGAGATGCCAAGTTCACTTCCATGTTTTAGAAAGAGTTGTTTACAAGTTTGGGGACAAAGTTGGATTTAGTACAACTTATCATCCATAGACAGATGGACAAACAGAGAGGGTTAACAGGATTCTTGACATGTTGAGGATGTATGTCATGCATCAACAGTGGGGGTGGGAGGAGCATCTTCCATTGGTAGAGTTTCTTATAATAATTGGTATCAAAAGTCCTTGAAGATGAGTATTTTTTAGATTCTTTATAGGTGGAGTTGTAATATTCCTATCAACTGGAGTGATCCAATGAACAAGGTATTGATTGGACCAGATATGTTGGCAGAGATAGAACAGGAACTGCAGGTTATTAAGAGGAATATGAAGGCAACACAAGACAAGTAGAAGAGTCATGCAAATCAACACAGGGCATTCAAGGAGTTTCAGGTTAGGGAGAATTTCTACTTGTGCATCAAGCCCAAGAAGAGCTCCTTGAGGATTGGGTCATGTGCCAAGTTGGCACCTCGATATTTCAGGCCTTTTGAGATCCTCAAGAGAATTGGACCAGTGGCTTACAGACTTGCACTGCCTTCGATAGTGAAATCCCATGATGTTTTCAATGTTTTATTGCTTAAGAAGTGCGTTCAGGATGTTGATTATGTAATTGAATGGTTTGTATTGTAAGTGGAACCATAGGGAGAATTCCAGCCATAACCACAGAGCATATTGTAGCATAAATAGCTCATGCTTCGGAACCAAGAAATCGAGCAAGTTAAAGTGCAGTGGAAGCACTTTGGGCTCGATGAAGCTACATGGGAGATGGTTGATTGGATGTTGGCTTTGTATCCTTCATTATTTGTGGGTCAAGAAGATGAGTTTTGGCATATGTATGTATATATGTGTATGGTTGTAGATACAACTATGAGTTGTGTTATAAAGCTCCAATAAGTGGTATGATCGTCATGTTTGTCATGTTGGTCATGGTTTGTAGTAGATGTTCATTATAAATACAACATCGAGTTGTGTTATAAAGCTCCATAGGCAGATGTCTTGTTTTCAGCAGTTTTTTGGTCATAAGTATCATACAACACCGAGGATGGTGTTCCCCTAAGGGGGAGAGGTTTCTAATAGCCTCGGAATAACATTTCATGTAATAAAAGTTAACAAAGGAAAAATAATACCAAGGTTACAAGACACGTATTCCAAGCTGAATGTGGGGAAAGCCTATAGTGGGCATCACGTTCCATTTATTAATGGCTATGGAAATTGTAAAAGGCATTAAAAAAGACAAAATTAATTGGCATTTATTTATGAAAATAAAGGAAAATAGGAGGAAAAAAAGGTGAAGAGACATATTTACATGAGAGAAAATTAAAAAGAAAATGAAGAAAATAAAGGCCTCAATGATAAAAAGGCTTATGAGGATCAGTTCATGAGATTTTTGTCAGTTTGGCTTTGGAATTAGTTTCAGAAATAGAAAATCACCAAGAGGAGAAAGAAATAAAGGAAAGAAAAGAAAAGGACCCTAGAGGAAACATGCTCTTGAAGGTATTTTGGGAGTCTTCACTTGTGTGATGGAAGAGGACACTCAAGTTTGTGCTTATCCTAGAGGAAAGAGGATTTATAATTCAAGTACGAGTTTTGCTTCTTGTTGTCACTCATTCTTTGTACTGCGATGGAAAAGCCTTGACTGTTGCATTGATGAAAGAGGGATAACGCCAAGGTTCCAACACCAAAAAAAACATGAAAAGAGAACAATTATTGTGTTATTGCAGCCATGCTTATGCATGATCCATGGAGACTAGGGCAAGATCATTAGCTGGTAGATGAGTAACCTTGCTTGAAGAGAGGAGTCTTGACCTTGGTTGATATCTTGCTTGAAGACGTGTATTGTACTCTTGAAGTTCCATGAAGATCTTGTTGTTTGTGTTGATACAAAATTTTAAGACTCAATCCCTAAGATGGAAATGAAAGTTTGGAGGCTATAACTAAAGTTGTCTTGTAAGCCTTAAACTTGTGTGATGCAAATTGACTACGATTTGTAAATCCCAAGGAAGGCAAACAATAGAGTGAAGACCCAAGAAATTGTGAGATGCTTAGAGTTGGAACTTGATGTGATGACATGCCTATTGGAGTTGTTGAAGAAAGTGTAACTAGATTCGGTCTTCATAATGACATGATCTTTGTAAATGATGAAATAAAAAGAAATGAAATTATTTTTGCATGCCTTGATACATGGGTTTCATGAGCAAGAGGTTTATTTGTTAGTGGCTCCCATTGAAAGCCTTATGATTTATTATTGATTCAAAGAGTCAATGTCATGAAGAGCTCTTCTTGAGCATATATAAAATGTATATGAGTCAACCTAGTGTCTAGAAAATCCCTCCAAAAAGACGAGCACAATCCTCTTGATATCGGTTTGAAAATTGAATTAAATAATAACCTATGTCAACTCATTCAAAATGACACGACTATTCAAATGGTAATGTCGGCTTATTATAAGGACGAACAACTATAAATAGAAGGATATGCTCATTGCAGAAAGACAAGGAATTTCACATATCCCTCTGAGATTTCGGATGAGAAAGAGTAGAAAAGAAAATTTGGTTTCCTCTGGTTTTGAAGGTCAGAAGAACACTTCAGTATTTGAGATTTTTTCGCATATCGATCACAGCGAAGAAGTTCAATTTTACTCTGAAATCGAATAAGCAATTACAGTTAACAAGTTGGATTTTTCTTTTGAAGTTTCGGTGACAAGATATGAAGAACAGTTCACTAATATCTCTTTGTTTTTATGGGTATAAAGGAGATAAACATCGGAGCAATGATATAGAAAGAGAGCTCGAATTCGGATTTAGAATAGTAATGAGCTCAAACCTTTAGCATAGTCATTCGGATCCCTAGTTGTGGTAGCATTGCAGTAAGCAATTCAAAAGCCTCTTTGAGGTCTCGTAAAACCAATAGATATGAAGATTATGTGGTGCCACCTCTATTATAGTCTCAGTAATGGAACAATGAAATATACCTCTGTCTTGCTGCATTAAGATAACAAAACAATTCGTTGCAACTACAATTTGTAGTATTGCTATGGTGAAGAGTTCGGTGTCAAGGCTACAATAAAAATCTCGTTGTTATGATGAATATCTTGATGATGGTGCAGCTGTAATGATCCTAGTGGTGCAATAGTGATGGCCTCGGTATTGGAGCAGAGATGATGATCTCAACAATGACGAAGAAGAGGATTGGTGTTTTGGCCTTGGAGTGGATAAATAGGTCAAGGGTCATGGTCTTAGTATTCGTCAATTAGAATCTCTATAAGAAGAATTTGTGTGAGTTTTCCTCTCAAAGAGTGAGGTTTTGACCCTAGCAGAAAGCCAACATCTTGTGTTCTTGTCTCTTAGCTTTTGGTCAATATTTGATGAAGTAAGAAAACACACTTTAATAATAACAAGAGAAGATTGTGCTCATAAGAAAAAGTAAAAACTACCTCACAAATAGTTATCGTCGAGAGAAGAATCATATTAACCTAATTGCCCTAAATTCTTCAACATGGTATCAAAGCTAAGGTGTTGAAGTTAAAGGAAGGGAAACAAAGAGACATTCAAGGATCAAGTTTCAGGAAGGGCATCAATGCAAGTTGAAGAATATCAAGATCTACACTGAAGAGTCAAACCCTAATTTTGATCAAACTCTAGATCGAAGAAATAGTCTACAATAGTAAGATTTTTTGTCTTCGTAGTCATCATCAAAAGGCCACCAAGAACCTCATCAAGTTGTCTACAAAGCAAGGTAGCTCGAAGGACTTCAATATCGAAGATCACATCATCTTAGAAAAAGATGAAACCCTAGAAGCAGTTCAAATCTACAAAAGAAAGCGAAGCATATTGAAGGCAAGAAGGCATTGTCATCATATTCAAGGTTATAAATCAAGCAAGGATCATCTCCTTGCCCTAGAAGAAGATCATCCGAGAGGAAGCTCTAATACATCTTCTTCAACCATCATCAAAGTGATCAAGTAGAAGAGTTCATCTTCACTTTTCAAGTAGTTATCTTTCATTTTATGATCAAGTTTGGTTAAATGACTTTGTGTTTGCAAGGAGATATATAAATTGGTTGGGTCATCAAAATTCATTGCATAATAAAGGAGGATAGATATAGTCCCCGGAAGAGATGTCATTGATATCTATGCAAAAGTCTTTGAAGGGCATGCATTGTTTGAATGCATGGAAAAAGAGAGGAGATATAAAAGAGATATATGAAATACTAGAAGACATATTCTCTGAAAATGCAAAAGGTCATGTCACTTAGATGAAAGGATCAATGAATGAAGAAATATCTTCATAAGATCTCAATTGGGAGATTTGGGAGAGATGATAAGAAGATAATCATCATTGTTCTTAAATACACTAACTGATAAGCAAGGTAACAAATGTCCATAGACAAGGAAGTTACCTCATTCAACAACTTATGGTCTCTATGCTAGATAGAAAAAGACAAGTTGAAGGCAAAAGTGTTGAAAGGTAAAGGACTCAAACATTTTCAGAAAGGAAAGGGAGCTTTGGTCCTCAAACAAGACAAAACAGTGATATGGAAAGATTATGAAAAGAAAGCTCATATCACCGGAAATATGGAGGAAGCTGAAGAAAAGGGCCAAGGAAAGAGGGAGTAACAAATTTCTACTATGATTGAGATGTATCCCTCACAAAAGGGGTCTTATCATAAGCTCCTAAATCTTTTGTTATATATATGACCATGATAATAAGATGCATCATGGCATCATGGAAGCATTAGAAACAAGAGCTCGTGACATCACCATGGGAATCATGAAGGACAAAATCCATGTCAATCAAACATGAAGGATACAGCTCTTGGGAACCTCATTGGACATTGACGAAAAGGAAGAAGTCATCCAAGACAAGGCTCATCATACATAAATTCAAAAAGGAAACATCTGCCAAATGGGGATATGCAAGATCCTCAAGATTGTCTAATGGAATCCTCATCGGAGGGTTCACTAATCTAGAGAGGAAGCAATGTTTCAGTAGAAACTCTAACTGATGGAATTCATGGATGATGTTATGGTGACATAAGAAAATAAGCAAATCAAGGGGTTGAAGACACTTCAATCAAGGAAGTTGTTAGAAGAAACCTATATGACCTAAAGGTAAATGAGGTGTGTATGCTTGTGTTTAATATTATAAAGTCATGTCGTATGGTTGCAGATAACATGGACCACTACTTCTATCTTGAAGCATGATCAAGGGAAAAAGATCTCCTCTGAAAGAATGCAAGGCGTAAGTCACACGAGATGAAATCAACATAATATGTCCTCATATGAAGTATGAGGTGGTTGACTACAATTAAGAAACTCTAATTGGAAGGTCCGAGAATGGAATGTGTAAGAGGAAGAGACCATGAGATATGCAACCATGATGAAAGCAATAAACATCCAAAAGATCAAAAAGATTTGACTAGGAAATCTTTCGGAAATATATGAAAACTCTGATGAAACTCTGAAAAAAGATGGAGACCTTATGGATATCTTTGGGAGATGTGTCAACATGTATGCAAGATGATAATACCCACAGGCAAATGTCATGACAAAGAGCCATCTCGTAAGGTACAATTTAATGTTATGTTTTGATTTCTTGAATAATATCTGGATGAGTTCGTGCAGGGCTACTGGAACAAGAGTTGTAAGCGCAAGTACAACTAGCGTTCATGTGGTGGATGGAAATCCCTGAAAGAAACATGATGAAGAAGTAGCCATATGACGAAGGTTCCAAATATGTATCAAGAAAGCCACTTGCCATGAAGAAAGAAATGGCATGACAAACAAAGAAGGAAAGTAATGGACAGCTTATGCCCTACAAGGAAGAGTTCGACTAAATTTCACAACATCAAGGAAAGAAATTGATCAAGAAGCTGAAGGACCCACGAAGAAAAAGTTGTTGATGAAAAGGAGAGTCCCTAGTTAGGAGGGAGCTCTGACAAGTCCCTAATTGAGAGGGAGCTTGGGCAAGTTCTTGGTCAGAGGGAACTTGGGTACATTCCTTTACAAGAATGGGCATATCTTCCCTAGTTAAGAGGGAGAGATAGACACAACGTTCTTGTCTTCACTTCGGAAAAAAGAATAGAGGATTAGGTAATCATCTGACATCCAATGCTCTTTGAGGATGTGTCGGGCATCCAAGATAAGAGTAGGCAAGAGGACAGATATTTGTTGAAGGCTGCGAACCTAAGACAAAAATATTCCTAGAAGCTCATACTTAGTGTACACCCAGGTGAGTATGTACCTTGAGAGACAATGATGAAGGTGTCTATAGTCATTGGTCTCACCAACATTAATGCTCTGTTCTAATGAGAGATAGAGTTGTCAATCAAGGCCTTGTTGTGGAAACAATGTTGGTTACTATGATGTTATATAGATGGATTACCAATCTGATTCTTCTTATGAGAAATTCTTCAGTTTGAAAATGACCAAGTGTCATTATGAATACTTCCCTAGTTAAGAAGGAGTCTTGAAGAAAGTGTACCTAAGTTCGGTCTTCAAAATGACATGAAACTTGTAAATGATAAAATAAAAATAAATGAAATTATTTTTGTATGCCTTGCTACATGGGTTTCGTGAGCAAAAAGTTTATTTGTTAGTGGCTCCCATTGAAAGCCTTAGGATTTATTATTGAGTCAAAGAGTCAATATCATGAAGAGCTCTTCTTGAGCATATATAAAATGTATGAGTCAACATGGTTGATGCAAGAGCATCCAGCTCAACATTATCATTGTATTCTAGCAGACATAGGGGGTTTTGTGTTTCAAAGAAGTTGGTTTCCCAAGTATTGGATTTATGTAATTATTTAATGTTTTGAGTGATTTTAATGACAATAGGAATTAATTGAATATTGTGAAGCTTTATTGTAAATGTTCTCGAATATAGGAGAACATGAGAGATTTAGGATAATTGAGTGATGAGAGGATTAAGAATTGATTGTAAAACCTAGATTAGGAGTCAGTTCATGATTTTGGGGATTTGAAAGAATCCTTAGGGATGAGAAAGGGATTTTAGGATTTTGTTGAGGGATTTAGGGATCTAAACCAGAAATTGATTTTAGAATTCCTTTGTATAAATGTAAGCCTAAAAGGCATGAACAGAGGTTAGAGAGGCTGAATAGAAAAATAAATAGCAGATTGGAGTTTTTGTAAGCCTACGGGCAGATAATGAATAGAGGCCATTAAATTAGAAGATTGGGCCGAGGAGAGATAGAATGACTCATTATGTAATTGTCGCTGATATATATATGCACAGAGATTAATTTCCAATGTATCAGTGTGTGTTTCAATGTGTTGATTGATAGATTGAGGTTATCAGATAATGGCATAATAATATATATAATATATATATATTCGTGCATGCAAATTCAGTGAACGCAAAGAAGAGAGTGAAACCTTCGAAGAAATCTGAGAAGCACATTAACACTGGAAAACAGTGCAAATCACAAGCAAACCGAATAGTGGAAAGTTGAAAAATTATGCACAGTGGTCGTCAGATCTTGAAGATCCGACGGGCAAAATTGAATCGCAAGGTTGGACTCATTGGATCGTGTCGCAAATTTTCATGCGATATGTGACAGAACCAAAAACCCATCCACCGTAACATAGAAAACCTATCGGGTCCGGAGAACTAGTCGGAGCGGAGCCTTTAAGCGGAGGAGTTAAGAGTTGTGGCTAAGCGATTGCGATTGTGATCGCGTGATTAATTGTCAACCATCGGATCGCAATCCTGATCGACGACCACGATTTAATCGGCCATTACATATCGGTGCTGGCGAAGATCGGAGTTATAAGCGAAAAGGTTCAAAGGAGGCGGACCCAACGCGTTTATAGACACGGGTTTAATGAGTTTGAAGTTTGCTATATGTGTTCGGCAGAGTTTCTCTTTGTAAACGAGAAATTGAAGAATTAAGCGTGATAGTGTATTTCTCGAGTTTAAAGGGAAAGTCGCATATCAGAACAAAAGAGGCGATGAGAAACTGTGGAATAAGCCAATAGCTGATTGCGATGAGGTTAAACTTCGAAAAACGTGACAAGGCTATACGGAAAGCGAAAAGGTATGTTCTGTGGATATTTTCCCTTGTAAAAGCTTTATAACAAGAATACGCGTCGATAGTGTTTTTATGTGTTAAGCATATATTAACTGAAGTTTTGAAAGAGAATGTTATATATGCAGAATTAAAAGCTTGACTAAGGTTTATGGAAGTTTAACAACCCCGATAAGGAAGATTTGAGGAAGGCTTCATTAAAAGGGAATAATAAATGTTTTAAAGGGTTGATAAAGTCCGAATAGAGGGTCTAAAGCAGGGTGATTGAGTTATGATACAAAAGAACTGCAAAAGGGGGCCTTAACCATCTTTATGATGAAGTGTTCACCTCGTGGGTCATATAAATTCCTGGGAAATAAATTATGCATGAATATGCATACTGGGGGTATGCACAGAGGTAACCCTACATCATTTTGGTATCAAAGCTTAATTATAAATGAACCATTTGGTATAAGGCTGAGCAAAGAAATTATATATGAAGGTTCTTTGAAGGAATGTAGAATAGAGATATTTGGAAAGATGTATATGCAAGCAAGGGAGATCAGATTCTAATCTGACAGTGAAGCAACCAGAGTACAGCTGGGAGAATGGAGAATAACAGTTAAATTCTTAGAGGCAGGTAAAGCAAAATTAAGTAGAGATTACAAGAACAGGAAGAATCCACAACGATGTTTTGAAGAATGGAGGTTCACTCGAATGTGAAAAGTGGATGGAGAAAGTGTGTAGGTATTGTTTATTTAATTCTGATTTGGGCTTGCTGACAAAGAAATAGATTGAAGATTGATGGTTGCAATGAATGGAGTATCTCAGCAGAAGGAAATCAAGCCTTAAGAAGTAGTAAGGAAATTGTTAAGGATTTCCGAGTGGAAAAGAAACTCAGCAAAGAAGAAATTGTTGCTAATAGCTAAAGCTTTGCCAAGATAAAGCCGGAGGATTGGAAGAAAGAATCAGATTCTAAATCTGATTGACAGTGGTTGAATATTGAGAATTTGTACAGTGGAAGCATGAAGATCTGTTGAAACAGGTTTGTAGAAATGGTGAGATCCTGAAGGTAGGTGAAGGTATGCAGTTTGTCTAATGAGTAACAGATATGAATGAATGAAATTGTAGAGCATGATTATAGTAGTTAAACTGTAAGAGGGATGCTTGTAAGTTTTAAAGTAACAGAGTTTGAAGATACAGCTACAAGCTAGTGGAAAGGATAGTCCATTCAAAAGCGCAAGTGAATGGGAGGACAAGATCAGGTAGAGATCTTGAAGGTAAGATGATATGATTTTATTTTAATTAGATTTGAAGATTGAAAAGTTGTAGTCTTTGCATTGAAGCAAAAGTATTGTTGCGACTTCCAAAGGCAATTCCACAAAGGATGTGGGTAAAATTGCTAAGAGATAAAGGAAGCTGGTAAGAGTTTCTAAGTGGAAGTAGAAATGTGATAGAACCTTGAAGAAATCTGATAGAGATTGGATAAAGAGAACAGTTGTGTTCTTTGAAAGTGCAAATGAGTTGAGTTCTAGGAGCAAAGGTGTTGCTCAAAAGGAGGTTCCAGAGATAGAAAACCAATTGCTTACCAAAAGACTGAGCTTGGTGAGGTAAGTGGCAGTAGGGAGGGAGGTAAGTGGCAGTAGGGAGGACTCGCTGTGAAAGGGGCTTTAATGCAACTCATAGTGAAGTGAGTGAAAACTCATAGAGATGGAGAGGATGATGACCCGTGACGGTCATAGCAGAGGTTCTAAAAGAAACCACAGCAAAGGACAAAAGGAAGAAGATGCCAAGGCAAATGGAATACAGAGACAGTTAAGCAAAGAGGAATATGAGAGGGAGAAGGTTGAGATAATAGTTTAGCTTGAAGTATTAATGGAGATGTTGCAAAGCAATGAAGCAGACCAGAAACATGGTTATGTCATGAGAAAGAAAGTGAAGTCGGAGAAGCTACAAGAGAAGAAGAATCGGCAAGTGAATATGCAATTAGTAAAAGAGCTAAGGGAACTTGAACAGATTATAAATGCCAAACAGAGGATAGAGAAACTCGAAAGAGTTGAGCTACAGCAAAAGGGAGATGTTGACGGAGATATTGAAGTTTCGATATGTGAACCAAAAAGTGGACCATAACTTTTTGAAAGTGATGAAGAGCCATAAGAGTTGAATCATATGAATGATTTGAAGCAGCAAAAACACTGGATGACTGAAGCATCAAGTGAGATCAAAAGGTCTTGTATTTTCAAAACTAACGATTTGTGTATGATTGCAGGTTTGCAAGAAGATAGACAGTCTTTTAAAGTTGTCAAAGATGTGAAAAAATACCTTCTAGAGGATGAAAGTTTTGAAGCAGAATATGACAAGGAGACTGGAAAAGAATCAATTCACTACAGTGAACAAGCGTTGGAAGACATCATTGAAATAGATGATGAGAAGGAGAGACTGGCTGACAGTCTCAAGAGTTCTTTGAATTTGAATCAGCATACTGATGCGCTGACAGAAGAAGAAAGATCAAAGCAACATACTGAAGTGTTGCCAAAAGAAGAGGTAAAAAGGCCTTATATTTTTTATTATAATGATTGTCTTATAATTGAAGATGTTGTTGCAAAAGCTGGAACGTATTTGGCACAGATGGACAACCAAATGAAAGAAAAAAAGGAAGAACGTCTATTGAAGGATGTCAAGAAAGATTTAGCAAAGGAAAAAGGACCATGTGATGATGGATCAATAACAAATGAAGCAATGGGAGATTGTGTAAAATTTCCAAAGTTCACTCAAAAAAAATCATTGAAATATATAGGGAATTGGACTTTCAAAGAAGGGAGTTGGAAGAGCAAAAGATACATGTTCAGGATAGATCGTTGAAGAAAGATGACCAAGGAGTTCTCATAAATAACCATCAAGAAGAAGTTGACAGGTGCAGACAACGGGAGCAGGAAAGTGTTCTAAAATCCAATGTAGCAGCAGCAGAAAAGGTGCAAAACAGCAGTAAAGAAGAGGGTAAAGATAAAAAGGAGGTGATCAAAACAAGTGAAGAATAAGTAAGAATGAGAGTTCAGCAATCAAGAGATGAAAGCAATCAGCAAATAGAGGATACATTGTTCGGGGAGATTGAACTGATAAGAAGATTAATGATGAAAGTGTCTCAGAGAAAAACAGCAGCAAGAAAGATAAGGAGTGACAACAAGAGGAAAACAGTAGCAGACTACGAATGCAAAGCAAGTGGAGTATTATAGCACAAGGTATGGAGACCTGGAGAATAGCGGCAGAAAACAGCAGCAATAGAACAATTGACAAGCAAAGACAAATTACAAAATAAAATTTGGGATCCAAGAGGAAACAATTATCCAGACTTATGACCAGGTGGTCATAAATTTTCTTACATGGGGAATCTAATCCAGTAGCATCCAACTCAACATTATCATTGTATTCTAGTAGACATAAGAAGTCTCGTGTTTCAAAAAAGTTGGTTTCCCAAGTATTGGATTTATGTAATTATTTAATGTTTTGAGTGATTTTAATGAGAATGGGAATTAATTGAATATTGTGAAGCTTTATTGCAAATGTTCCCGAATATAAGAGAACATGACAGATTTAGGATAATTGAGTGACAAAAAAATTGGGAATTGATTGTAAATCCTATATTAGGAGTCAATTTATGATTTTGGGGATTTGGGAGAATCCTTGGGGATGAGAAAAGGATTTTAGGATTTTGTTGAGGGATTTAGGGATCTAAACCAAAAATTGGTTTTAAAATACCTTTGTATAAATGTAAGCGTAAAAGGCATGAACAGAAGTTAAAGAGGCTGAATAGGAAAATAGATAGCAAAGTGAAATTTTTATAAGCCTACGAGGAGATAATGAATAGAGGCCATTAAATTAAAAGACCAGGCCAAGGAGGGATAGAATGACTCATTATGTAATTGTTGCTGATATATATATGCACAGAGATTAATTTCCAATGTATTAGTGTGTTTCGATGTGTTGGTTGATAAATTGAGGTTATCAGAGAATGGCATAATATATATATATATATATATATATATATATATATATATATATATATATATTTGTGCATGCAAATTCAGTGAATGCAAAGAAGAAAGCGAAACCTTTGAAGAAATCCGAGAACCACATTAACACTGGAAAACAGCGCAAATCACAAGCAAACTGAATAGTGGAAAGTCGAAAAATGATGCACAGTAGCCGTCAAAATCTGACGGCCAAGATTAAATCGCAAAGTTGGACTCATCAGATCGCATTGCAAACTTTCATGTGATATGTGATGAAATCGAAAACCCATCAACCGTAACATAGAAAACCTATCGGGTCTGGAAAACTAGTCAGATCAGAGCCTTTAAGCAGAGGAGTTAAGAGTTGTGGCTAAGCGATTATGATCACGCAATTAATCGTTGATTGTCGGATCGCGATCCTAATCGACGATCACGTTTTAATCAGCCATTGCATATTTGTGCTTGCGGAGATCAGAGTTATAAGCGGAAAGGTTCGAAGGAGGCGGACCCGACACATTTATAGATGCGAGTTTAATTAATTTGAAGTCCACTGTATGTGTTCAACAAAGTTTCACTTTGTAAACGGGAAATTGAAGAATTAAGCGTGATAGTGTATTTCCCGAGTTTAAAGGGAAAGTTGCATATCGGAAAAGAAAAGGCAATGAGGCACTGTGGAATAAGTCGATAGCCGATTGCGATGAGGTTAAGCCTCAAAAAACATGACAAAGCTATACGAAAAGCGGAAAGGTATGTTCTGTGGATATTTTCCTTTGTAAAAGCTTTATAACGAGAATACGTGCCGATAGTGTTTTTATGTGTTAAGCATATATTAACCAAGGTTTTGTAAGAGAAGGTTATATATGCGGAATTAAAAGCTTGACTAAGATTTATGGGAGTTTAACAACCCCAATAAGGAAACTTTGAGAAAAGCTTCATTAAAAGGGAATAATAAACGTTTTAAAGGGTTGATAAAGTCTCGATAGAGGGTCTAAAGCGAGGTGATTGAGTTCTGATACGAAGGAACTGCAAAAAAAAGGCCTTAATCATCTTTATGATGAAGTGTTGACCTGTTGGGTCATATAAATCCCTGGGAAATGAATTATGCATGAATATGCATACTGTGGGTATGTGCAGGGTTAACCTTGTGTCACTAGTGTTTAGAAAAGCCCTCCAAAAAGACAAGCACAATCCTCTTGATATCGATTTGCAAATTGAATTAAATAATAACCTATGTCGGCTCATTCAAAATGACAACTATTTTGGATGGTAATATCGGCCTATTATAAAGACGAACAACTATAAATACTCATCACATAGAAAACAAGGAACTTCACATATCCCTCTAAGATTTCTAATGAGAGAACAAAAAAGAAAATTCGATTTCCACTGTGGTTTTGAAGGGCAAAAGAACATGTCAATCTCTAAGATTTTTTCGCATATAAATCACAATGAAGAAGTTCAATCTTACTCTGAAATTCGAATAAGCAAGTAAAGTTGATAGTTTGGATTTTTCTTCTAAAGTTTCAATAATAAGATACAAAGAACAATTTTGTGATATCTCTACGTTTTTATGGGTATAAAGGAGATAAACATCAAAGCAATGATACAGTAAGAGAGCTTGGATTCGAATGTAGAACAGTGATGAGCTCAAACCTTTAGCATAATTATTCGGATCCCTAGTTGTGGTACCATTGCAATAAGCAACTCGAAAGCCTCTTTGAGGTCTCGTAAAACCAATAGATATAAAGATTTTGTGGTGTCACCATTATCACAGTCTTGGTAATGGATCAACGAAATATACCTTTGTCTTGGTGCAGTAAGATAATATAACAATTCAGTGCAACTACAATTTGTAGTATCGTTGTGGTGAAGAGTTCAATGTCAAGGCAACAATAAAAATCTCGTTGTTATGATGAAAATCTTGATGATGGTGCAGCTATAATGATCCTAGTAGTGCAGTGGTGATGACCACGATATTGGAGCAAAGATGATGATCTCAACAATGACGAAGAAGAGGATTGGTGTCTTAGCCTTGGAGTGATTAAATAAGTCAAGAGTCATGGTCTTGATATTCGTCAATTGGAATCTCTATAAGAAAAAATTGTGGATTTTCCTCTTAAAGAGTAAGAGGTTTTGGCCCTGGCAAAAATCCAACATCTTGTGTTCCTGTCTACTTTGTTTTTGGTGACTATTTGATGAAGTAAAAAACACACTCTAATAATAACAAGAAAAGATTGTGCTCATAAGAAAAAGTAAAAAGTACGCCACAAATAGTTATCATCTAGAGAAAAATCATATTCACCTAATTGCCCTAAATTCTTCAACAAGAGCTTGATGAGATGCCTTGCATGGGAAAATAGCTTTGTGATATTGTGTGATACAAGTGATAGAGTGGCCAGCGTTGGCTAGGAGGGAACACTAGAAAAGAGTTCAAAGTTAGGTTTTGACATTCATTGTGATATTGACTTATAGTTAACCTAGATGGATTAGGATAGCATTATGGCATTGCCCCAACTTGTGAAAACTAGTGAATCATGTGTTAACATATCACAAATTGGTAGCATGTATCCATATTTCACTTTTGTGTTAATATGAAGTGTATCTTACTTTTATGGCATTGCCCCAACTTGTGAAAACTAGTGAATCATGTGGTAACATATCACAAATTGGTAGTATGTATACATATTTCACTTTTATGTTAATATGAAGTGTAGCTTGCTTTACTAAATTTTTGTATTTGCACATCCAATTTATGAATTATTTCTCATGGTGATTCAAGTAGTTAGTAGTACTTTGTTTATTATGTTACTATAGGTAAATTGACAACCAAAGTAAACAATATAGATTTGTAGCTGGTTTGTACTTGGAAATGTGCCCTTAACACTAAAAACCAACTCCAACTCTTATATATATATTGGTTGCCTTGAACTGCCCAATTGATTAGTTTACAGAAAATGATTTACATGATGTTGTAATTGATAAACCAGATTAACTCTAAACCTGGAATGTTCATTAAAAAGGGATTCATAATTCCACAAACATGGTTAAAATCTAAGTTGCAAAGAGTGAAAATTCTTAGGAAAGCACTCAACTTCTGGATTTTTAACATATTATTTGACCTCCCTTTTGTTGTTTCATATTTCTAATCCGTTCATTTGTCTCTCCAAAGTTTCACTAATAATGTATTCATATATAAATTTGTGAAACCCGAAGTGGGTCAAGCACTATATAGGCATCAAGTCGTTTCTTCGAGTCAAAAACATCCTGATTTGCGGATTTAAAGGCATGTGGTTCCATACCCAAAGTCAAGGTTTGCAAAACTTCAAAAGTCTTGTGAACGAAATAACAAAACCCCATTCCTTTTATATGTCCGCATTTACCCAAGCATTCCTCTCAAAGTTCTTCAAAAAGGTTCTTGTACTTCAGTAGAAATTACGAGCATTAAAATAACCTTTCAATATTGCTAAATATAAAACTCTAATTCGTATTGCAGAGTAAAATAACCCTACCTGACCTCGAATTAATTCAAAATCCATCCCATGAGTTCTTGAATCCAATCTAAGAGTCTTCATCCGCACAATTAATACCCTCTGTTTGCTTTGGCTCCTTAAAAGAAAAAATATTGTAAATTCAAACTATACTCCAAACAAAGCAATCAAATTATGAATTAAACTGAAAACAAAAAGTTGAGTTCTATGCAACATTGTGAATTAACAAGGTCATCACATACAAATCATAAAAGAATACAAGGCCCAATGGGAGCAATGTTGGACTGCAAAAGAGATCACATTGAACCAGAATATATAATATTCTTGACACTGAACATGATTAGTATATTCTCCAATGATGTGTAATAAAATAAATACAATTTTAATCAAAATCTATAGTTTCAAAAGGACTTGATGACTTTATGCAAGTCCGATAATATAACGGTGTATTGCTCCGTAAGATGCTTGATTAGACTTTTGACTTTTTTCTCAGATTGAAAGAACAAAGAAGCATAAGTATTCAATCTTTTCAAAGGGTGTTTGTCAGGTTGGTGAAAGCAGGGCCTTGTTAATGACCACACGAAGGTTCAAGTCTTCCCAGAAACATGCTTTCCCCCTGTGAGATGCTCATGCTTGTATTTGCAGATGGGGCAAGGTTAAAATCCTAACTGACTTTGGTAAAATAAAGTGGCAATTGCTTAGCCAAAGAAATGCTATTGTTGCTTATGATAGTTGTCATGTGCAGGGGGCATTGAAAGTATTTTTAAATATTTAACAAATAAATAAATAAACACAAAAAAAAAAACAAAAAAATAACAAAACAAAAAAAATAACAAAACAAAACAAAAAATCAATCTCAATTTGTTTATAAGTTTTTTTTGAAATTTTAATTTCCAAAGCAAGTCCAGAATATTTCACAAATTATAGTCACTAAGAAGACAATTGTAATCACTAGCACACAATTGTAATCCATTCTTCTACCATGAACAACAATTTATTCGCATCATCGGTGGTTTGTGGTCTTTCTTCCAAAGGTTGCCCATCCTAGATTGGCAATTGACGCAAGTCTTTAGGTTTTCCCATTCCAAGATTGTCTGATTGCCATTGCAGCTTTAAGTGTCAGCATTTATCAGGAACCCTAAGTATATCCAGCTTTAAGCTTCTTTCATGTCGAACTTGAACATGTCATCATTTTTAGATTCATTTCATATTTAACATTGCAACATCAACCATGGTTATTTCAAAAGTCGCTCTCATATTTCGGGTGGACAGATATATTCTCAAGTATTGCATGTTTAGCCTCAATATTTCCTGACATGAAACATACAAACAAAACCGCATATTCATGCAAAAAATTAATAATAATGAAAATGGGTAGTGAATATAAAAAGAGCCACAAGCTCAAGGACTACACAAAGAGGCTTCAAAGTAATATACACCTAGTCTGGAGGCCAAACGTAGATATTAAATCCATAGAACACATAGAATCAATGGTATGATTATGATTGTATTAGCCATTAGTTGACTTGTAGTGGTCCTCGTCAATAGTTGAGTAGATGTAACCTTCATTTATCAAGAACGCGATAGAGTCCCTGCAAAACGAAGTGCCCAATTAGTTCCATGTAAACTTAATGACCTTCAACATTTTGCAAGATTAAATTTTGAAAATCATACATGATTTGCTTCCTTGTGAAACCAGGCAATCTCCTTACGACATCATCTACATGAACACCATGCTCTATTGCTCTGTCACATCAAAATTCAGAAGCATCTAGGAAATTAGATTGCCAATTTGCCAGAAAAATTAACAGATTATCATTTATATAAAACACGTTTCATCTTCAGCAATAATATTTCATTTAGAATCATAAAGATAACTAGATTCACCAAAAAAACATTGGGGACAGCAACTTACAGATTCGCAGGTTCCTCAAATATGCTTTGAACCCTCCCATTCAAATCTTTAGCTCCACCCACAGAAGCAGGACCAGGATTCGTGAACTGCAAAATGAAACATGTTACTGATCTTTTGCACATATATCATGCCAAGATGTGCTTTCTACAACTAAGTATTGAGGCAAAGTGTAATTCTTTCCTGTTCAATGGTAGCTGACACATCACTTAAAAATATATATATATATATATATATATATATATATATATAATGACCTGATTTAAGATATAATGTTAATACGCGCTCTGACTAGAGTTCGCAATATTTTTATGACAACACAACCCTAATTTTATATGAACTTATATAGAGAAGAGATAATGATAATTTCACATAAACATATAAAGAAAGAGATATACAAGAATCATAGATTAACGGAAGAATAACTCAATTAACATATATGCAGAAAAAGTAACTCTTTGTTAATTGAAATATTGCAATCATCTAAATAGGGTTACAATATAGTAAAAGTGGAAAACAATCTATCATCAAGTCACTAGGGCCCACATTTTCAAAGTTCACTATTTATAACTCTAACAAGCAATTCTTTAAACCAGCCCAGATCCTTGCTAAGTCTAGATTTATCAAGAATCGAGAGGGATCAAATCCCTTGAGGTGCGAACATTTTCTTGAGTGCAAACTTTAAGGAAAGGTTTTCACCTCAAGGGAGTTGATCACTCTCAATGCTCCAAAGTTAAGATGGGCCCAGGCTTGTAGGACCTTAAATGTGACAAACAAAATGGACACCAAGAACAAGATGTTTGAATCTACTCCCACATTGATAAGAACACTCTCAAAAAGCCTTGTAAATTTAAACCGGTTACATCACATAGCACCATCCTTTCATCTTACTTGATTGTGGCTAGGAGTGTTACTCAATCCAGTTGGTGGTCCCATTGATCCAACCTTGGCAGCTGGACTTGCTGAGTTGGGCTGAGTGGCACCAACCTGTAGATAGCACAGGAATGTGATCATCACGAATTAAACACTTCAAACTAAACAAAGTCATTTTACTTCAAGAGAAAATGCATCAGTACCATACCTGAACTTTCATATTATGGAGATGCACAAAAATGCATTCCAAGGAGTGAAACGTGACTTCATTAAAATCAGTTACAGGCCTGAAATAATCATTCAATAGAGATGTCAGTCTAATTCAAATGACTAATAAAATGCAATCAAACCTATTAGCCCCTAAAACTGCATGGGCTAAATCTTGGGAAAATCTGGGTGAAAAGATGAATAGCAAAATGGTTGGAGTATGCCAACATGATGTTTTCATTTAATAGGACGTTGAATTTTATTGGATAACAGCTGGAGAGGTTATGCAAAGGGAATGTCAGCCTTTTCCAATTGCAATTGTGAAAAATCTGGTTCAGTGGGAGGAAATATGAGTTCAACACGCACTGAACGTTTTGTAACTGAATATCTTCTTCATGCAGAAGGTGCATATAGTTGTATTTGACTTTTTAACTTATGAGGATGATCCCGGACTATGTGAGCTTCCCTGTAATCACCATAGTTAATGTAAGCAATGCCACTTGTCCTCTTTACAAATACAACATTACAAGAGCCGTAATAAACTGTCTCACCCAGATCACAGAGCTAAATGGATATTGAACTGAGGTCCTTGGCAGGCATTTTAGACGATGGAAGCAAAACAGAGGGGGGCATTGTTGAAGGAATTATGCACATTTGTAGCCTTGTATGGTGTACCTTTCTAAGGAAATTAACATTTGCCTTGTTCTATCTAGCTGTGACAGATAAAATAGAAGATCTGTGCATGCATTCTTGGAGGCATCATATGCATAACAGACCTGGGGATACCTGCAGGCAGCAAGGAAGATGGCGGGAGCATACATCATTAAGTTGGAAAAACGCACTGGAGAAAAGCTTTGAGAAAGATTGGGAGGCATGATAATGAGCTAGCATATATATGCTAACTTAAAAGAAAACCTTGGAGACATGAACAACTCAGACTTAACCAATAATTCCTCGAGAAACAATAGTGTATTAGGTTGATTACAGAATTTAAGGAATAATGAGGCTTTCTTCGAAGATTGGTTCAGATGGGTCATTGATCATGTTACGAGAGCTTAAGGGGCATCCTCTCCATTACCACGAATAGGCTAAGGCTTCAAATCGTGGACACACCTAAAATTAAGGATATGTAAAGGGTGATGAGGGGATTAGTCCATACTTGAAGGATGATGGGCGTGATCCTTCTATGAAGCCCACAGAAAGTATCAAACCAGACTTGGTCAACATTGATTAATTTAGGAAGTTGAGAATCCAAAATTAAGGATATGTAAAAGGTGATGTCGGGGCTAGTCCGTACTTTAAGGATGACATGCATGATTCTTCAATGAAACCCACGGAAAGTGTCAACCCAGACTTGGTGAACATTGATTAATTTAGGAAGTCGAGAGTCCTGGCTTCAAGGCTTGAGAGAACTGACTTTCTCACGGGACACATAGCTAATTTCACAGAGTTCATTAGACTCGCTTTAATAATATTATAGATAGCGGGATGGTCATTGTAACTTTGTCAAAACTAATCCATAGTGAGTTATATTATGAAACTAAAAATAAGATAGAACAGTTGATTCAAAGGATGCCTTCCTGGGGTTTTACCCCAAGGGCTAGTAATAAGACCAATTGTAATTCCAGATTGGAGGATTATGTATATATTGAAATTCCTTCTACCTTCTTCTTTCTGTAGATTAGCCTGTTGGGTTGCTGTCATAATCAAGAGCTGTTTGTGAACGAGCTCATCTCTATTTTTTTCTTATGGATCATTGATCATCCTTTAAGAAATTATGGGTTGAGCAAAGGGTAAAGTTATCATCTGCTTGTCCTCCACTGTTCTACATAATGTTGAAAGTAAGTCAATGAATGTCATAAACGGCCATACTCTATTCCTGAGAATTTCATCGATAACAGGCTTTAGTTAGATCAGGTTGTTGATTTGTTGCTGTAATCAAGAGCTGTTTGTGAACCAGCCCTTCTCTATTTTTCATATGGATCATTGATCGTCCATTGAAAAATTTTGAATCGAGCAAAGGGTAGAGGTCTGATCTGCTTTTGTATGTAACCTTGAAGGGTCAATGAATGTTGACATGCTCTGTTCCTGAGAATTTGATCTATAACAGACTTGATTATTTGGCTTACATGATTCATGATTGATTATTTGGCTTATATGATTCATGAATTGTTTCTGATATTCATGGGATTTAGCATTGTTCTAACTTCTAAACAATCTCCATTCAGCAGTAGTTCAGTTATCTGGTCAATTTGCTTAGCAGGCCAGATCTAAGAACCAGATAGATGTGATATTATTCTCCGTAATCCCACAAGGCCTCTTTTTGCAAACATAGACTCCATAACCCTAAGATTAAGGCACCAGTCCTATGAACCTACCAATCTCTTTCACATATCCAAAACTTTTTATGCTCCCCGAGTTGTCATACACTGGAACCTAAAGTCTATACAATGGAAAGCATATAGGGATTCCCCCTATAGTGAGAAAAACACTAGCTCTAAAGTGAGCGGAGAGCTGCTGTGGTGACACTGGGCCGCTAATCAAAAAATTGCTCTGAATGGTGTGAGGGGCTTGATATTTAGATGCACAATTTTGGAAGCTAACAAAAGCCATACATATAATGTATCCAACCATATTATGTTTCAGAGATTCATTGCACAAACTCAGATCTTCAGAATGAAAAAGTAAACTTGCACCAGAAAAGTTCAATACTTAGATTCTACATGATGATATGTTGACAGGAAGAAATGTCCTCCTCAACAGCAGGGGTTCTCTCCAATGAGAGGTGTTGACTCTCAATTAGACCTCACACTATTTGGGATACAGAATCCATCCAGATTCTAGCCAGGCATCTGTTAATAGGTTTCAAATAATAATTTACATCCTAAAATGCTAAATAAGAATGCAAATGCAGTTCTACTTTACATGAGGAGTGCAAATCTACTCTACACTCCTGGATAAAAGCAGATAGTTAAAAGAAATGAGCACAATGCCAGCCATACTCCTATTACCTTCAGCAGGAAAATTACTGTGGATCAAGGCAGAAGTACAGATAACCAGATATAAATTAATATGATCAAATAGCTAGTTATGGTTCTATGTTCATGGCTATAGACAAACAGCTGAGAGATAAACAGAAAAAAATTTAAAAAAAATGCATTATTTATGTATCAGAGTAATCCACACAGTAAAATGCATTCTTACTAAAATTCCAATGCCAGCAGGCAACAGAAGAAATTCCATGGACATACAGTAGTATAATTAGAGTCTCCCTCAGTAGCTTGGCCACCAAGCGGCTTTGACTTGTTAAATTTCTCTAAAGAAGTTTATGAAAGTGCAACAAACAAAAGCCAATTTTCTTTTAAAAAGGTTATGGCTGTGTGTATCTGAGCATTGTGCAATGTCATGCTACTACAATGGGAGGTTCATGTGTTCTGAAGCTTTCTTCACCGAAGTGATAAGGTGCCAACCAACAATTAAAATTGGACCCTTCCTAGCCCTTCCGTTAATCTATGGTACTTGTATATCTCTTTTAATAACCCATTAATATCCTCACTCCCAATGTTTAGTCGGTAAATGAGTATTGATTCATCACACAATACTTCCCTTTGGCAACTACGGACAAAAGCCATCTCTATTTTAGTTGGCTCTTATCTATTCCCTAATAGTGTATCATTCCATGAAGTGCCCTTGCAAGCATTAAATCACATATCTCACAACTACATAAATATCCTACCACCATATTGGTGTATGCACTATTTCATGTGTCATGTCATGAAAAGTTCCCGTAGAAGTTTAGAAACCTTGTCTTTGTGAATCCCCACTTGAATTCACATGTGATAAGCATAAACAATTCTTGACAATATGGAAACAAGATCACATTAAGTTTGCATGCTTCATTGTTTTGAATAAGACACTTACATTTCCCGTAGAAGTTTAGAAACCTTGTCTTTGTGAATCCCCACTTGAATTCACATGTGATAAGCATAGATAATTCTCATCAATATGCAAATAAGCATCACATTCAGTTTACATGCTTCATGTTTTTGAATAAGACACACACATATTTTATAGTTTATTAAATTTTAATATTTTAAATAATATAAGGACAGTATTTTATATAGAATAATTTTTTTGAAATATTTACCTAATTTACTCGTTAATTGAGTCCAACTAATTTTTCAACTTGTCATCATGGAAGGGTTCAATGAATATACTTTTATGAAAAGTGCAAAAGAAAAAAGAAATTGTTTGCACACTTAAATTGCTAGCGCGAGTTCCCCGGATGCGGGTGATGGCACGTCGACGGAGGGTGAGCCACATGCCCAGCATGTGCCGCCCCGTGACAATGCGATGGAGTAATGGAAAACAGCCGCCAAGGTTTAGCCCCCCGCAGGCCTTGTCCGGAGCATTCAATGCTGATCAGCAAAAGCAGATGGAAGGGCAAATCGCAGTTAATGCGAGACTGCAAAGGAGGAATAAGGAAGGTTTTCATGATGCAGAGGGGCAGTTGCAAGAGCATTGGAATGGTCAGGCTCAGGATACGCAGGCGCGGCGGATCAACGGGTGGATGGTCATTCTACCACCCTGCCAAGCAGTCTTGGCTCCCCGTCGCAGTATTCCTGGCATTTCCCTCGGGTGGTCGCTGCTCATCGCAAGCACACAAGGTAAGGTGGATTCGAGGAGCGAATTTCATCCCTTTGGAAATTTGGATTCGAGGCAAATTGGTGTTGAGAAACGAAACTCCTCCCTCACGCCTGAGTGGGACTCGTCGAGCGACCCGCCCTATGCATGGTCTTGCAATTCTCCTCAGGGTCTCGGGGAATTCAGAGGAGCTTCTATGGCAAGGTTATGGGAGAGGCAATCAAGCAGAAGGGGGTCCAAGTGAGGTTCTTCCTCTCGCACACCGGCAGCGGATGAGCACCACCACTGCTGTTGTTGCTACTGCTACAGGCGAGCGAGGGCTACACCACTTCAAGCTGGGCAACTCGTGGAGGTTGGCTGCTCGGATGAAGGGAAGCCAGGTCTGCCCACATTCGGCTCAGCAGTGTTCACCCTGGGCAGCTCAAAGGACAATGCAGGCATCAAGGCCCATATATCAGTCCTCTTCACAAAAATTCCAGAAGGGAATGATGACGGAAAACCCCCAGGATTGGCGGAACCGCCTCCAGGAAGCACTGAGAGGGAGAACCCAGTTTTGCAACCACCAACTGAAGCGGGTACCTCTGGGAAGGAGCCCCTGCTCGACCCCTCGCACCCCCAGGTGTCGGAGCCTCAGGGCAAGGCTAAGGACCCATGGACAGCAATGTGGGAAGGAATCCCCAAGGGCCACGGATGGTGCACCATCGTGGAGGAAAAGGAACCCCGCGACGAATGACATTCCGACGCAAGCTCCAATGCAGGTCTCTCTCTCTCGGCTCGAGCTCTGGACTGAAGTCTCTGCGGGTATTTTGATTCTGGTCATCACTGTGTTGCACTCGCAGTCTTTTACTTTGTCTTGTCTATGCTGGTCTAGCTTACTCTCAGGTTTTAACACTGTCATGTTCATGTCGGACCAATGTAACTCCTTAGTCAATCCACAGTCAGTTTTGGAAGGAAGCTCCTGCGTGGGTAATCATGTTCTTGTTTAACTCTATGCGGCAATATGCCAGGCTGTTTGTCAAAGTCATTCTGGTTTCAAACCATAGCAAGTTTTTGGAGGTTTTTTGAAAGTCTAGTAGATGTTGCCCCTGCGTGGGAGCTTTTTGGTTTTAAGCTAAAATATCCATGGCACCAATGCTGGCCCTGGATGAACTGTTTTACTGATTGTAAATTTCACCTGTACATAATATAATAGACTAGATAGTATTTACCGAGAAAAAAAAAATTGCTAGCGCAAGTTTCACAAGAATTAATCTTTTGGAGAGGTGTGCAATGCCACAACCTCATCGAAAGTTGATCTTTTGGATGGGTGCAAAGACTTCAATAAATCCTAGATGATAGCTTTTGAAAGGATCGATCTCAAGGATGGCTGGACAAGCTTGAAAATTAGAATGCCCTTAGAAAAAAGGGTCCCTGGACCTCCAAAATATTCAAAAAGGACTCATGTAAGCAAGAAAAATTGGCTATGTATGGAAACTCTAGAGAATATTGAAACCCTACCAACAAACAAAACATTAGTTGTACTTTCCATGGGGTTTTGGATAGATGGTGATCGGGTGCTTTGTTAAAACACCCCTTGATGTGAAGTCACCAATTCAATTCCCCGCCCCAACCGGGGTGATATATCAGACATGACGAAGATGTAGTCCTGCCAAACTTACAAAAAAACAAAAACTTCAGTTGCACTTATCATGAAAAGCAAAAGCAGATCAAAACTCTAGGTACTGAAAATGAGGGGTCCCCAGTTCTGAAAACTCAGGGGAGCTGTTTGTGGGCTTAACATGTCATAATAATGCATCCGTAAATTTGTCATTTCTAAATAGAAATGTATTGAACCTACGAAATCTGAAATATCCTAGAAGAATCAAATGCAATCTAACAAGAAGTGATATATATTATATATATGTTAACAGCTACTTGAAACAGAGAACATAATGGGTAACAGAAACAGAATGAAAAACATGGTCGTGAGAGCATTACAGAGGATAGGAAACATGAACCGACATTATACCTTGTACTGTATATCATGCATATAAAATTGATTAATATTGTACAAATGTAGTGTCAAGATAAAAAATGGAAACAACTGGAACTGGAACAGAACCAGAAACATGTCTTTTGGTTGCGTCTATGGTAACAGAGTAATATGAATCATATGTAACCTTCTAACTACAATCTATCAGTTTTAGATACACACCTTACAGAGAAAGCATTGACAAGTTTCTTGTTCTGAAAGCTCCTTAAATGCCCATGGACACAAACATATGCACCATTGCTGCATCAAATAACAAAATTCAAAAATCCCAATATAAACACTTCAAATATAGGCTATTTACAACAAGCTATTTTTTAACAGCCACATACCAGTAGTATACATAAAAAATATAACAATCATTTAACATCACCAGTCTCCAGCAGAACAAACCAGTGCTAACTCCAAGCTATTTTTTAACAGCCACATACCAGTAATATACATAAAAGATATAACAATCATTTAACATCACCAATCTCCAGCAGAACAAGCCAGTGCTAACTCCAAACAGACTACTAAACCTATCCCAGGCTAAAAATTGTTACAGCTTAGGAAAAGACTGCAACACTAGGTTGAAACCAGTAAGTGTCCACAAGCCTTGGCTTGCAGTTTTTGGCTAGCACCACAAGGATGTATTGTCGGACAGAACGGTAACATCGAGTAGAAAAACGGGCTTAGACACAAGCGACAGTGCTGCAAGGACACTTGTAGGATGCAGGTACCACAAGGATGGGTTGCAAAGGACAAGAACAGCAGGTCAAGGCTATACGATGGGAAGCTACCAAAAGAGCTAGTTGCAGCTTGAGCAGAGAAGATGGAAGGATGTGGAAAAGGAAGATGTCAATTTGACAATTTTTTATTGCAATCTGCAACTGATTCTGTTATATAATCAGGCTCTCAGAACAGAACCTGTGAGTTAAGATATTGCATGTGGGCTACTGTTTATATATATATATATATATGATAATTACAGTGTGTAGCTGCACTCCGATGAGTCCATTGCATTCTCTGTGATGTATTCAAATGGTATTTTATCAGACTTCTGTGATGTTTATTTATTACATGAAATGCCTAATCATTGTTCAGTACATAATGGTATGTCTGTTTTCTGAGTATAATTTTCCTTTAATGAGCTAAAAGGTTAGGTTAGGCTAGCTATTGAAAGGCCAACAAAATCCATGTCACCAAGATGACAAGAGATCAGAACCATTAAACCAAAAATACAAGAATAAAAATCTAAAGACAAATGATGAAATCTTACTGCACTTCAGCCATCTCAGCAGATTCCATTGTGTCATTAACCCTGCATGCAAATTAAATCCAACATTTTAATAGCATTAAAAACTTACATCCTACTCAAACAATGCTTCAAGTTATATAGCATTCACAATGTTAATTTTCTTAAAGATCGTTAACTAAAATCATATATTACCCTCAGTTACCAATTTTGGAGTGCTTTCTTAAAAAACCTCTTATTTTGCTGAACAAAGAACAATACAAGATATGGAACCACCAACCAGTACGGGTTCTCAGTTCATTAATTTGGCATTAACAAAATGAGGAACGTCTAATTTCCCAAAAAAAGGACTAGCATTAAAGACCATATTAAAAGATAGAAAATATACTCTGGACACAAATTAAATTTAGCATACAAGAACATTGCAATGTTGCACAGAACATGTTAACCCAAAGCCAGCAGAAATATTCTTCCTGTAAAATGAGTTGAATGGAGAGAGATAAGAGACACTGACAAAAGAATAACCGGCTCAAATTATCAATAACATGGGACAGGAAGATGGCCAATACCAGCAATACCATGGGAAGAGAATATATGCAAAATTGAATGTGTGCTGCGTGCACCAATAAAATACCTTACTAGAGCAGCATACAAAACAAATACAAGCTAGATAAGATAACTTTATTAATGTCCAACAAATAACCACAAAAGTAGGTCGATGGGACTGAAGAGTATAACCAGTATGAATACAATGTGTAAGTGCACACACGGCTCCTAGAAAATGTTGAAAATAACATAACGAGAGAACACTCGGGAACTGATTACAGCATCTAAAATGCCAATGCAAGAAAAAAGTGCATGACAAAATCCTAGAACAAAGGCATGATTTGCAAAAGGAAATTGCTTAAAACTCAAAATGCATCGCCATTCAAGTTGTCTCGTCCATATGGCACTAGTGTTCCATGGGGAGACATCCCTGCAAGTGAGGGGGCACGCTCCCCATGTTTCCCATGATAGGGGGACAACTGGGGAAACATTTCCCCACATCCCACTTTTGGGAAACTTGAGGAGACATAGGGGGGGAAATGTCCCCAATGTGGTGGATGCACTTCTCCAAAAGGGATGTTTGTGGCCACCCCTTGAAGCTTGCTTGAAAACAATAACTTGTGAGTGGGGAAGCCTAGTATTCAACCCTAGGGCCCTATTAATGCTATGAAATTAATGGTAATGTTAAATTTTTAAAATATAAGTAGCATTTCCCTTTATCTTAATTTTTATCAATACCATTAATTAGTTTAGAATGTTGGAGAGTGATTCAAAACATAGTTTTAAAAACCTACCAGCCTGACCCAAAAACGGGTCAAACCGGCCGGTTCATTGGGTGGCCAAGTCAAACTGGCCAAAACCCAATTGAAGGGTCCATTTCACCCAAATTTCACAAAAACTAGCCCTAACCAACCAGTTTATGGTCAAACCGATTGGTTCCATCCTAAACTGATCAGTTTATTGCTAAGCCAACTACAAAGGCCGCAAAATACAGTTCTCTGAGTTTTGAAGTTGTTTTTAGGAAAATTTGGGGTTGTTTTCCTCCAAAAATAGCCCAAAGCATGCCTACCCTGCCATTTACTAACACATCTCAACCCTAGCAATGTTGGCAATATAGTAATGTTAAATTCTTAAAGTAAAAATGACTTCCTTTATTTTTCATTTTCATCCCTTTACTTAAATTTTTAACATTGCCATGAAATGACTCAAGATGTTTGAGAGTGGTTTCGACCTCATTGGACTTCATACGGAGAAACTAGAATTTTATATTTCACTCAAAATTCAGCAGACTTCATGGTTTTCAAGATTTCGTGGTTTGGGGGTTTGCAATGTTTCCATTTGATTCTATCATGCGTGAGGGTATGAGATTAGCATTTGATCAAGAGCATGAAGCCCTTTAAAAACCTTAATGTTGGTGGCATTGATTTTTTAACTTTGTTGATGTTGGTGGTATTGATTGTTGAAATCCTCTACCACGTACCATGGCCTTAACAAGAATGTACCCTTCACTCAAAGGAAACAACTAGTTAAGCATGCTAATATTTTTCTACCACATTATAAGGTTGAGGAGATGAACCCTTCACTCAAACCAAAATCATTGGTTAGGCATGTTAAACTTTTTCAATTTCTATCATGTTATAAAGTTGAGCAATCCAAGTCTAAAGACTTTGAGCTAGATGATGTTTATGTATCTCTTGTTCATGATCCCATTTCTAGTAGCTTTGAATCAATAACGAGTTTTATGAGTGACCATGTTGATCAGTGATTTGTAGTTTTGATGTAAGTTGTAGAGAAGTTTTAGGAGTCCTCAAACTCTAAGTCATATTATTTATGTAGCTCATGTTGATAATCCCTTATCTAGTAGTGGTGACGACTTTGATCATGATGAGTGATCATGTTGTTGATCACTGATATGTAGACTTGTAGCAAGTCAGTGGCCCCGTAGCTTAGAGCATTGTTTTCAAACTCTAGAGGTTATTTTGAGCCTCATTGATTATGTATTTTGTTGCTAATATGTATTGCACTCGGTGCCATTTTAATATATTCACTTTTACATGGTATATAGATGAGCAAACCTTGCATATTTTGTTTCTATTGTTTTGGAATCATGGTTTTAAAATCTTATAAATAGTTTTTTATTAAAAACTAATTATTTTATGTGTTTTTTAAAGACCGTTTCATTGAGATCTTACCAATCTTAGTTTGACTGGTTCCAGTTTGAAACCCGATTTATTAAGTGGACGAGTCCAGCGTTCGGTTTCGATTTTTAAAACTATAGTTCAAACCTAATTGGATTTCATATGGTGAAAGTAGAATTTTAGCTCATTTAAAGTTTTCAAGATTTCATGATTGAAGGGATTGCAATGTTTCCATTGGATTCTATCATGTATGAGGGTATGGAACTAGCATTTAATCAAGAACACTAAGCCCTCTATGTACCTCAATGTTGGAGGCATTGATTGTTGAACTCCTCTGTCACGACACTAGTATAATTGTACCTATCACTCAACAAAATCTTGATTTGACATGTTAAGTTTTTTCTATCTTATTTAAATGCTTAAAAGTTGATATTGATGATGAGGATCCATCCCAATATAGGCAACAATTTTGATGATAAGTAGGTATTTGTTGTACCATGATTTTTTTTTGAAATATAGGGCCCATCTAGAGCGTTTTTTATGATATATTTTTGGTTCAAAGAGGGATTTACTCTAGGGTTTAGAAAATCTCGATTAAATTGCACTTTTTTTGTGTAGCGATTTAATCGGCTGATGTTATTGCATTTTTTTCCAAAATGAAAAAAAATCACGATAAAATTGTAAAAATAGCCAAAAAAACATAAAAATCACCAAAAATCATGAAAAAAACACCAAGAATTTTATTAAAATGAAATTTTTGTGATAAAATCATAAAAATTGCCAAAAAAACCGTCAAAAAATTGTGGATGCTTTAAATACTAAAAAATCTGAAAAAAAAAATAAATAAATAAATAAATTTATTGTATTTTTTTATTTTGTCGATGTTTGGCCGATTTTTACCAAATTTTTTCTTTTTTTCGAACCCTTGTCGATTTTATCCCGATTGCAATTTTCATAACATTTGATTTCACTTGTCACACACACACACACACACACACACACATATTCTAAGGAAATTAACATCTCTCTTAGCCCCAAGGCTAGAGTGATGTTGCTCGTCAAGACAGCCCATAGATATACTCACTTGAGAGTTCACAAGGCTCAAAGGTAATACAACAATATTCATAAGAACAAAGCCATTACAACAAGAATTATCAAGGTAATATAGCTCATCATGTCACTAGTGGCAGATTTCAACCTCGGTAGGGAAGATAACAACCATTCCACCCAACAACCAGAGATAACCCCAACTGACAATTTTATTTATATATACATATATAAACTTTCCATATTTGTGTATAATGGTTTGTATTCATATGGATGCTCATGAATATTTACATATTCTTTTCAAAATTTCAATATTTACATATTTTTTGGTCCAACAATATTTTGCTCCATTTTTTTTGGTTCCCAATTTTGGGGTCGACCAATTTGATAATCAGTTCAATTATGATAACACTTGTCCATTGTCCACTTTTAGTGTGGACTTTTGAGTCTTGACTCTAGACAATGATGACCTTAGACCGAGTCTGACTCATCACTTTTTACTATTTTGAGTAATTTCAATTTATTATTCCAACCTTCACACTTTAGCATATACTAGTACTAACTAGATTCTAGAATAATGAATGATGAATTTAAATCAATGTGTACAATATTTTACTATTTCCATTTTATTGAATCATTTATGATGTGTGTAAATATTATAAACATGATTCAAATTCAAAATCACCCCCTTAAATTTCCCTAAAATTTAGGGGTATATATATATAAACACGATTCAAATTCAAAATCATCCCCCCTAAATTTCCCTAAAACTTAAGGGTGCTCCCACACATCCCCCTTATGTGTCTCCTCCTATGTGTCTCCTCGTTCCTACATCCCCTCGTCCCAGAAACTTAGTGGAACATTGTACAGCACCAAAAAGAGAGGGAAAACTAAAAGGCATCTAAGAACATCTAAGGTCCTTATCACATTGAGTTCCACTCCCACAATTTAACTCTGCCTCTTCCGAGTTAGTTGTCTCCCTTGGATTATCCCAACTATCAACTCTACCAAAGCCAAGGGGTTTTTTCCCTTAAAATATAGAAATACCAGCTCTTGGACATCCAAATCTCTATATTAGCTCCCACACTAAAGGCGTGCATGCTCCAATATATACATTAAGCAGCTCTCTCAAAGATCATCACATTGTAGGTTGAGAAAAAATGACAAAAAATTCACACATTGGAGAAAAAATGCACTCTCAAGTTTCAACACTAAGGAACAAACCACTAATTCTAGATGTCAATTTCAAACTGTGTTATTGAAATTAGACCAAAACTGGTGGAACTAGGCAATTCGACCATTTTTTATGCCTAAATCAAAACAGCCAATGGCACATAAGTGGAAAAGGTAGATTCAATACCAAACCAACCTTTTTTTACCAAACCAACCAAGGCTATCACAAAATTAGATTAAGGACGATTTCAAAATCAAAGAAAAAGCTCAACAAATAAGTGAAGGGGGTTGATCTAAGAATCAAGCCCAATTCAAATACTGAAGCAAAATTCTTAAAGAAACATGACAAAGCCCAATTCAAATACTGAAGCAAAATTCTTAAAGAAACATGACAAAGCCCAATTAACTTATTCATCTAAAAGGACAAGGAAAGATAATGTTGCAAGGCTATGAGAAAATGATATCAAACATAAACCAAAAAAGGAGGACACTCCAAGTTTTGAACAGACTTTGCGGGGCAAGGCAATTGTTAAGGCATCAACAAATTGCACCCACTTTATGATTAGGCTATGGCGTGTACAAAAACTTCATCTTATGCATACTAATGAACTTTTCAATTGTACAATACTTGTTTAAATTTCAGATTTGATTTTCAAATTCTATGTTTGTGATGGTTTTTAATTTTCAGACATGTCATGTTGGTTTAACATAACTTAAGACTAATTATGTTAAGTGATATAGCAATGCAATTGAAGAAAATAAGGGTTGTATTAGTATTGTATTTATGGAAGAAAAAAGGGTTTTTAGATCTGGTTTATTCATGATAAAGCTACACTAGAGAGCAAAAACCTATCAAAACACTTTGGTAATTTTTCTCTTGACTAGGTTGAAAGTTTATGGTTGTTAAGAATTGAAATATTATCCACTACCATTGTCATTTTATTTTGTATTTTATAATAGCCCAAAGGCTGAATTCGAAAGGTTAAGATCCAGGAAACCACTAGTTGTGAGGTGAAATTTTTTATTATAAATTATAAGAAATTTCTACAATTCTTTGGTTTTGTAAAAAGCAAAAGGCAGTTTCCTTATCAACAACAAAGGATAAATATAGAGGTAAACTTAATGCTAGCACAAGGGCAATGTGGATTCACAACCTAATGGGTGCACTCAAATTTCCTTTTAAGAGGTCAACCATAGGATATTGCAACAATCATAGTATAACAAATAGATAAAAGTCCTATTGCTCAAAATTAAATGAAGTATATGGAGCTTCATCCCCAATTGTTTGAAATAGTTTGTACAAGAGAGTGTTTGCTCTCTTGTTCAATGCAAGAAAGATGACCAAAGCATTGATGTCTTTACAAAAAAGTTGACAGAAGTTGCATTTGTGAAACTTCAAGCAATACTTGGGCTTTGAGAAGTTGCAATTAGAATGGGCTATACAAAGATAATTTCACCTCCTAGATCTTCAAAGAGTTGAATCGACAAGGGGTGTTAGAACAACAAATTTATCCCATCTCTAGATCTTTTGGCATCAATCAATGGAATTATGCCAACTTAGAAGTCAATTGGAAGGTTGACAAATGTTAGAATTTCATACACCCTAGGTCTATTCTATCTTAACTAGAAGCATAAATACACTAGCAATGCCTAACTACAAAACAATTTACATAACAATCAAATCAATGAAAGTACTTTAAGGCTCTTGCACTAGGGATCATGGTAGTTTAAAATCCCTATTACAATTGCCAATATTAGGTTTATCCTTTGACTTGTACACCTAGGGCTAAGGCCGAATCCATAAAAACAAAACTTGCGACAATTAATTTACTTGTTGTACATATCTAGGCAAATCTCTTTAGCCCATTGTCTTCCTTGGTTGTTGTTGTCCTTTGCAACCTAGCCCACTATCCTCCTTGGTTGTTGCTATTCATTGCAACCTAGCCCACTATTCTCCTTGGTTGTTGTTGTTCTTGGCAATTAATCCTTGTACAATCCTTTATTACAGTTGTCAGTAATAGCGCTATTATAGCCCTCTCCTTTAAGTTGTTACCAATCCTTTTGCAATCTTTGTTACAATTGTAAACCAGTCCACTTTAGCAACCCTAAGAATCCTCTAAAGCAACCCCTTTTACTTCTTGTCAAAATCGCTAAACCTACTTCCAACAGCCTCAGCCTGCCTCCTAACAGACTACAACCTTAGTACAAGCCCTCAACCCTGTCCTACAATCCTCGGCCTTGTCTGCCACTCCTGCAATTGCCCACCGCCTTCTTGCAACCCTCTTATGAGGGTATGCAACCCTCCTGTAGCCTGCAACTAGTCTTAACCTTCTTAACCATATTCAACCAATTAGACCTCAACTACCTCAAATGCTTTGACTCCTTGCTAGTTGACACATTGTGATTCTTCCTTGGTTCTCCACACAAGTGATGTCACATCTCAATTGATCTCTCTAACCTATTCTTTGGCTAGAATATATATACTTATCCAAGGGGTATGAAACCCAAGTAGCGTGTCCCTTGGCCTTGTCAATAGACCTGAGTGTACTTGACTTGTAATTAAATTAAATTTATTAAATTCATTTTCTTGGGTTTCAAGACCGCTCCTTTGGGTCCAAAACCACAAATCTCCCAAGACTTTTCCACTCAAAAATACCTTCCCAACTACCAAATTTCAACATTCCCTCTTAGTGAAGAAGATATTTCCACCACCACCTAGAAGTGGCCCTACTTTCGAATTTGATCTTAAACCACATCCTTCTAAAAGACCTAGAACTTTGAAGACACCATGCTCCTAGAAGCCTCACACTTCTAAGCATCTTGCATGGCCATCTAAACCATGACTTTCCTTGTTCCTCCAACTCTATGACTTTTATTTACATGGCCATGACTTCTTTGCATGTGCCACGACTTTTCCTTGCATGGTCCATCACTTCCTTTCATGTACCATGACTTTTCATTGCATGCACCATGACTTCTTTGCATGGACTATAGCTTTCCTTACATGGCCTGGAAGACTCCACTCTCTAGCTTGAACTTGAAGGTTACACTTCCATTGCATTGTTATCTCTCCCTTTGAGCTTGCAATCTCCCTTTGAAGCCAAACTCCCTTTGAGCCTACACAACCTTCTTTGGCTTACTTTGCTTTCGCTCCTGGAAAGTGTTGCAACTAAACTTGTGTCCTTTCAAGTTCAATCCCAAGTTGTGGTTGAACACTCTAGCCCATCGCAACTCAACTATGCAAGTGTCCTCATCCTCTTGGATCAAACACCTCATATGCACATGCCTCCATTGTCAGATGCACAACTTTGCAACCCAATGAAGATATTATCTCATGAAACTCATCAAAATGTGATCCATATGATGCTGCCTCGTCCATGCCAAAGCCTTCCCTGCCAAGGCACCTAAGTTATTTCAACTTACTTTGACAAATCAATAGAAGTCCATCAATAATGCCAACAGCCTGTCACACAACATACTATTGTGCATCGAGTTCTCCACCAATCCACCAAAACTCCCACCCTATCTCGTCACCAAATGAGATCAAGACCACATATCCAACCTATTCTCTGTTGAACCTCAATATATCCAACATATCCATAGCTCCTTATATGAACCTTTTGCTCCATGTGTAGCCAATTCACTTAGCAACACCATTGCATTCTACAACCTCACAACTACCTCCCAAAGCTGACACATATGCTCTCTTTGATTTAGCTACCCTACAAAGTAGCTTTGATACCATGTTAGAATTTCCACACACCCTAGGGTTGGTCTATGTCTTAACTAAAAGCATAAACACACTAGCAGTGCCTAACTTCAAACCAACTTACACAGTGGAAATATAGCAGCAATGAGAATAATGATAGTACACAATAATTTATGGCCCAAAACTTATTTCTCAATAGTTCTTCACTAAATAGACCTTAGGGCTCTCGTACTAGGGATCATGTCCCTTTACAATCCCTATACAATTGCCAATATCAAGTCTAACATTTGTCTTGTACACCTAGGGTTGAAAGCCCATTAGGCTCTCATCTGCCCAAAAACAAAACTTACAACAATTAATTTATTTGTTGTACATGCCTAGGCAAATCACTTTAGCCCATTGTCCTCCTTGATTGTTGTTATCCTTTGCAACCTAGCCCACTATCCTCCTTGGTTGTTGTTGTCCTTTGCAATCAATCCTTCTCTAGTCCTTTTACAATTATCAACAACAACCCTACTACAGCTCTTTCCTTTAGGTTGTTATTAGTCCTACAATCTCTATTACAATTGTAAATTAGTCCACTTTAGCAGCCCTTGTCAATCCTCTAAAGCAACCTCATTCCTTGTTGTCAAGGTTATTGGACCTACTTTTAATAGCCTCAAACTACTTCCTGATAGACTACGACCTAAGTACAAGCCCTTGACCTTTTCCTACAATTCCTCAACTCTGTTTGCCCCTCCTACAACCCTCCTATGGCCAACCTACAACCCTATTGTAGCTACCTATAGCCCTCTTGTAGCTAGTCTTAACCCTCTTAGCCATTTTCCACATATTAGACCTCGACTACCTCAAATGCTTCAACTCCTTACTAGCTGACAGACTACGATTCTTCCTTGGTTCTCCACACAAGTGATGTCACATCTCATTTTATCTCTCTAGCCTATCCTTTGGCTAGTATATATACTTGTCCAAGGGATGTGAAACCTCAAGTGGTCAACTCCTTAGCCTTGTTGGCTAACTTGAACCTACTTGACTTATAATTAAATTCATTTTCTTGGGTTTCAAACTCAAAACCACAAAGCCCCCAAGGCTTTTCCATTTGGCAATACCTTTTGAGTTACCAAATTCCAACAAGTTGTCAAATACTCAATCAAATTGGTTAAAGGTGGCTCAACCACATCAATTAGAGCACAAATCAAGGCAAAAGAGCCAAATATCAAAGCACACGTAAGGTGATTAAATTTAATCGTCTTCCTTATTTTGTAAGATTTAGGCTTTGGATTATATTTAAATTATCCTATGGATCAATCTATCAATTCAAGAGAATGCAATTATTCTATATATTGAGCTACACTCACTTGTGCATTAATGTTATAACCATGTTTGTCAACACCAGCTCTTATTGTAATTCATTGTTCTTTACTTTTGTAATTCCCTAATTCTTTAACAAACTTGACCCCTCTGGTTTGAGACACAACTCGCAAATGTTAAGCTTACTAGAATCATCCAAAACTTCACCACCTTAGGGATAAACCTTGAGTATGTTTCCTACTTCCAAATTCAACAAGGACAAAATTCTTGGGCAAATTTCCATGCCATTCACAAGGCCAAAATGGCAGAAGGTTCAACAAGGATTAAAAGAGGGGGAGTGAGGTCAACTCCAAGTGCCTCGCCACCCCCCATCTTGACCACCATGATGATATATGAGCAATTGAATCACACACCATAACAATTGTTCGTAGGAGTGGGTATGTAGAAACAAACTTGCCCTTGGCCTCGCAACATTTGGTTGGGACTACCATGGTTAATTTATATCTCCCACAAATAACCAATTAATTTCCCTAGCATTCAACAACAACTCCCTTGACTCCATCATCCTGCTAAAGAACCTTATTTTATTGCCCATGTCATCAAACATAGCAAGGGAATTAGTGAAAGATGGCATGTTGGACCTAAAAGCAATGTCACTACTACACTCAACCGTACAAAGAAATACCTCAATTTTGATCCCCAAACCATTAATGCAAATGTGTACATAATGAATGGCTATAAGCTAAACAAATGTAATTTGTAATCAAACATTGAATATTAATAAATACATCATAGATTATAGAAGAGGAAGGGCAAAAAATGGGAGGGTATGACTCCACAAGGGAGAAAAGTCAAGGGGGCTAAGGGACTCGATGGTAGCTAAAAAGAAATTATCATTTTTACGTTATCCCAAGTCCTTATTCTTGTTTAACTGGAGCTTTTCAACCATGTATCCTTTTATCCTAAATTGTAGATTAATTTCATGAAGGAAGTGGGTTCTCCATAAAGATACATGGACCTTTCATGCCATGCAATCTTACCCTACATCTTTTTCAACAATGCAAGAAGAGCTCAAATGCTTTTGGGAGGGAGTTTAAATTATCAAGGAGCTCAAAGTACCAAACAATTCTAATGACCACTCTATTTGAACTACCATCCTAACACAAATCATCATTGGGTTGGGATTACAATCAAATGGCAGAATTTGAATTAAAAATTGTTGGGAGAGTTCAAGTTGCAACTCAATTGGGAAATTTGGGAGAGCTAGAATTACATTTTGTTAAAAAAATTTGGGAGAGTGCTCTTTGAGCATAAGTGCCCATAAAACTACTTCCACTTTAGGACACCTTCAAAAAAAAAGCCTTTTTCTCTTTCATTTTCTTTTCTTTTTTTTGCTTTTTAAACAATTATGAAGACCAAAACTAGTAACATCTTTTAACAAGGTCAAACAATAAGAACACTAAGGTGAGGTATGTGCCTTGAGAAGCAATGGTGTCCAAATTTATGCCTCCCAACAGTGTGCTTTGATCTAGTGGAGAGATAGAGCATACTTGTCAAGACCTTGGTATTTTGACAATGTTAGCTATGATGATGTAAATCATCATTGATGCTTGTTAATCTAGATCCTTTCTTATATGAATATTTCAACTTGAGAGTATCATGTTGTGTCATTATGAATACCTCCCTAGTTAAAAGAGTGTTGAAAATGTAACTAGTGCCAGTCTTCATACTGTAATAAAATATAATTTTATTATCGACATATTTATTATATTCATTATTATTTTATTTTTTAGTCAAAGCATGTTCTTCAATTTTATAAAGTCAAGAGTCAAAAAAGAAATTGTATTTGAGTCAAGTCCCATTTGGATTGAAGAAAATTGAATTTTTTGTTTGAGTCAAAGTCCACCAAAATAATCAAAATCAGCCGTCCTTGGGAAGTCATCTTGGGCCTCCAACAACCTCCTACTCGATTTCATATATATATATATATATATAATATATATATATATATAGATAGTTAGACTATTGGTAAATTATTCAAGAACAATATAACTTTTCTAAACTAGAAAAGGAGAAAGGGAACCAAATTAAAAGGAGAGTTAATCTAGCACATCTAGAGAATAATTCCTAAAAATTAGGACAAATTTCCGAGGCAGCTATAGACATATTTTCAATCCCTTTATTGCGAACCCAAAATTTCAAGACATTGACCAAAAGAGGACCAAAATTTCAAGAAGAAGATTAGACTTGGACCAATATTGACCTGTGTTGACTTTGATGCTTGGAGGTGACTTGGAGGAGGGATTGACTTGATGTTTTGGTGGCAGTTTTGGTCTTGGGTCTTAGATATCTCATTTTGATATGATTCTATAAGAGGAGGATTGTTAGGCTTTCCCCCTTATGAGGTTTTGCCCGAAATTGGAGCCTAATTTCTAGTGTCTCTTGTCTCTTTATAATCTTTATGTCTTATACAATTGTACAATTGCATGATGAAGAACACTTAAGAAGTAATAAGAAAGCATTGATCATTCATAAGTAATTATCAAGTAAAATAAATCAAACCTCATCCAATACATTTCTATAAACAAGCAAGTAGCTAACATTCTCACAAAGCCCTTGCCCCATGATCAAGTTTGTTTACTTCAGAGACAAGCTTGGAATGGTTGAGAATGCTTCCCTCAGTCAAAGGGAGTGTTGACGTTGTAGCATCAAGGGCAAACATTTGTCAAGGGTATTACACAAGTGCCATGTAAAGTGGCTAGGGAGAATGGCCCAAAGTGCTCCCTTGGTCAAAATTTTATAACCATATTGCCAAGAAATACTTAGCTAGTGGGTAGAGTGAGTGCCTTTAGCATCGAGCAAGTGTTTTATCATTCAATTGGCATGCAAGGTTGGTAATTGGCCCAGGGTTTCACCATTTTGTGGTCAATGGTATTTACATTGCTCCAAGTGACGACTTGTAGAGGTAGTGACCCAAGACTAGTCTTGTTGGGCCCAATCAAAAGGTTTTGACCACATCACCAAAGGTTTGGCTAATAGGTGACTAGATTTATTTACAAGGGGGGATTTCACTAGTAGATAACTAGATACATTTGCAAGGGGGATTTGACTAGTAGATAACTAGATCCTTTGCATGATGTTGATGCAAGATACTTTCCACGTGGTTTTAGATTAAAACATGAAGTGGATGGATAAATCAACATAGCTAGCTCATTCAATCTTTTCTTAGGAAGGAGAAATTTTTCAACAAAGTAGACATTTCAAGAAGTCAAGGTGAATACCTCCCTAACTAAGATGAGGTGTTGATTTTTTGTTAACTACAATAAATATTCACAACTACTCAAGTCGGCCCTCAAAAGGAATTAGAAGGAAGAAATTTCAAAATTTAATTTGCCTCCAAAGTCAAGCTAGCCCAACATAAGGATAGGTCAGCCTACATAACCATAAAGACACAAATTCAAGCATCCTAAACCACTCGACCTCATCACTTGGACACCAAAAAAAATTTCACACGTGCGAATTAAAGTCTTCTAAGGTTGACCAAGCTCATCTTCTGATTTGTTTTGACCTATATTGACCGAGTTTTCTTGACATAGTTTGACCACATTTGACCAAATTCACGAGGCAATTACAAGAGACCAAATTTTGACCTATTTAACCAAAGTTGACTAGCGAGGCAAAAGGTCAATTTTCTCTCTATTTGACCAAGTCTAACCTATGTGAATTTATGTGGTCAATTCAACCTAGTTTGATTGTAAAATCAAATTGTACATTTTGTTGAATTAAAGAATTTCTCCTAGAAAAGATTGTTGGGTTTTCTCCCGATGCCAAGTTCCCCAAGTGAAAAATGTCTTTTTAAAGCTTGGTTGTTTCTTTATGATCATATTATCATTATTGCATTACCATTGAGATTTTCCATGTATAATTACTTAATGATACATGTCACATAAGCAACTTGATTAAGAAATCATTACAAGTAATTATCAAATTAGAAATCACATTTCTCCTTTAAAAAAATCAACAATTGGCAGGTCCTAAGCAAAATTGCTAAAATAAGCACAACTAGTCATGACACCATAAAAATAAATATAACCTCATGCTATATTGTCACATTTATTATTCATCTCTATTCCTTAACACCAACTCTATCTCCTTAAATAAAAGAAACATAAAACAAATTATCTAAATTTGGTGGTCATTTAAACCCTTAACATGTATCACCCAAAACCACATCAACAAAATGGGTACAGCAACCTCCCCTAAGTTATATCAACATAAATCAAAAGGGACCTTATAGTTAATAACGATGATTGATCCATAAATGAAAAAAAACAAAGGGTACACAAGCACTTGACTGGATAGCCCTAACTTCCAAGAGCAAGAAAGCCATAAATGGCTAATGTTTATTAAAGCACAAAAGGCTTGAAAGAAGGGGAAGCAAAGTAGTAGTTTCTAAACAACCACTCTATGAGATTCCCCATCCATCATATTAGAAGAACAATTGTGCATGCGTGGGCACACAATTATAGCTCAGTGTCTTGCCAATTAATATATGGTTGGCATAAATCGCAAGGGAGGAACCATATAGTTAATAACAATGATTGACCCATAAATGAAAACAAAAGGGAACACAAGCACTTGACCGCATAGCCCTAACTTTCAAGAGCAAGAAAGCCATAAATGGCTAATGTTTCTTAAAGCAAAAAAGGCTGGGAAGAAGGGGAAGCAAAGTAGTAGTTTCTAGACAACCACCATGAGATTCCCCATCCATCATATTAGAAGAACAATTGTGTATGCATGGGCACACAATTATAGCTTGGTATCTTGCTAATTAATAGATCGTTGGCTTTTTGTACTCAAAGAGGGGATTTTTCTCCAGTTGATAATATATGTAAATCTAATGGTATGGATGTATTTTGTATTTATTAGTTACTTTTTTGAATTTACATGGTAGTCTGCAACTCTACATGTGTTCAAAATTGCCCAAAGAGCTAACTAAGAATTCCAATTGTGAATGCACTTAGTTTGGGCAACAAAAATGGCATATGGGTGACTTGATAAACTAGATAACTACATATAAAGTACAAGAATCTAAGAATGTCCATAAGAATTGCAAGCAACCACTCCATGGTATCCATTATAATCGATGCAATCTATTTTTTTAATACTTTGGCATGAATCTTGCCATCAATGTTTTAAAAAACGGCCGAATCGAATCCGAGACAGCGAAGTTGATCCAAGTCGTTGGGATTTTTTGTGACCCAACAAAAAAAATGGAACAGGAGGCCGAGTCAGTCATGACTCGATCAACCTAGCCAGTTCTCTAATAACTCGGTCGAGTCAATGAATGCAGCCTGTAACCCCAAAAAAAAAGAAAGATTTCTCATATTTTTTTAAAAAAATTTAACTGTTCGCTGAGTGTTGGGGACTCCAAAGTGTTTTCTAAATTAGTTAAATGCTATTTAGGTCCATTCCCTTCTCTTAGTATTGATATGTTATTCAAATTTCATGGTAATGTTAAATTCTTAAAGTAAAAATGACACTCCTTAATCTTCATTTCATCCTTTTACTTAAATTTTTAACATTACCATGAAATGACTCAGGATGTTTGAGAGTGGTTCCGGCCTCACTAGATTTCATATGGAAAAAGTAGAATTTTAGATTTCATTCAAAATCCAACAGACTTATCAGTTTTTCAGGATTTCAAGATTGGAGGATTGCAATGTTTCCATTAAATTTTGTCATGTATTAGGGTATGGAACTCATATTTAATCAAGAGCACCAATCCCTCTATGTACCTTGATGTTAGTGACATTGGTTATCGAACTCTTCTGGGATTCGCTCCCAAACCAAGAGCTTCTGAAAATGTCGCTCTCGCTCCCCACTTTCGCTCTCGCTCCCCACTTTCGCTCCCGCTCCCAAGTAACACTGTGCCAGATGATGTTGGCAACTCTAGCAGTAGCCAGTAGTACTAGTCACAGACTTTTGTTGTAGAGGCCATTTATAGCCTCCTTGGTTATGTGTTTTTGTTTTGATCTCTATATCATCATGTATGTATTGGACAGTGCACTAGGTGCCATTTTGATATAATGGATATATTCATGAGCCTATTTTGATCATATGTTGTCTTTCATCTATATTCTAATGCTATGTGTTTGGAAACATGAATGAAAATCTTTAAAATTATGTATTTTTATAAAAAAATAAATATTTAAAGTATTTTTTACAACGACCGAGTCATCGAAATCAGCCGGCCGAGTCAATACCGAGTCGGAGTCAGACCAGAATTTACCCTCGACCGAGTCGAAGTTGGAGTCGGAGTTTTAAAACATTGCTTGCCATACATTGATGTGCTTAAGCATAAGTCAAAGGAAAAGAAAATGCACAACCAAGCTTTGCTATTAGAATTGTTATATAATACTTATATTATAATATATTATATATTACTATGTTAATATATTAAATAATATTTTAAATTAGCAATTTCAAACTATATTAAAATTTAGAATTGAAATATTAGATTTCTCGAACCACTGTAATATTGAAATCAGTAATTTAATTAGAGATAATAATTACACGATCATATTTACTGAAATTTCAATATCCATAAATATTTATCTAGAAAATGAAAAACAAAATAAATATAAAACTTCGACATTTTTGTAAAATTAAACTTTACATATATTGAAACATTGTTCTGATTCTGATTGGAAAAAAGATAAATAGTACTACTCTCTTGATACGAAAATACAATAGCACTTTTTATACTAAAAATTAATTCCGAAACTTTCATTTACTTAGTTAAAGCTCTCCATTAAAACCCAAGTTCCCAGAACCTTTCCCAAACAATTGAGTGTGTTATGTTCCTGTTCCTTAGCTTGTGGAAATACCAGATCAAAGCCAAAAAGTTTAGAAAATGTTGAGGTTCTCGATCAACTATAATAAAATGTGTACTTCTATATTCAAACCATACTGTTTTTTTATCAATTAAGTTGTCCATACTAAAATATATTTGAAATCATGCCCGTATTAAATCTTACTACTTTTCCTTGTATTCGTGCAAATAACAGATCCATGAATAAAAATAGATCTTCGCACAAAGTCACACTAGTTTTATGAGTTTCACGGGGTAAATTTCAGTTCACGTGGTAATTTATTTCATTTAAACCAAAAAAAAGAACACGCAAGGGTTCGATCTTGTGACATAGGGCATGTAATTACACTCAAATAAAAATTCCAGTAAATTACACTGATTGACCTGACTGAGTAGCAGCTACATTATAACAGAAAAAATAATAATACTAAACCATACCATCGTTTCACTTCTAATCTCCCTGTACCGTCATCGAGATAAAACGACACATCAGTAACCCTCTCTTCCTTGTTGAAAACCATCCCAACAAGGGTGACCTACACACCCAAAAAAACACATTCAGGCAATTTTTCCCATAATAGAACACCTAAAAGTTCAGTGAAAATTAAAGAATGATTCTTACATTGTTGACATCCACGCCATCTATTGTAAAATTCGAATTCTCATCCGAGAGCTTCTGGGTTGCCTGGCTTATCTGTTTTACTGTCAGTGGAAGAAGCCCGGTGCCGGTACCGCTTTTCTACAAAACAATCCAAATTCATAGGGCTCTTAAAACTGCCAAAACACGCGGAGATTAAAAACCCTGAAATAGGCCAACTTGACAGAGGAAAACCGCTTACCCTGACAGACGAAAAACCACCTTCGTTAACTTGGGTGGCCTGAGAGGGCATAAAACCGCCTCCAGAGAATAGAGAGCCTCCATCCGATTGACTTTGCATGCCAAACATCTTTAATCTCTACTCTGTCACTCCCCACGGAGAAAAAGAAGAAATTTACAATGTAAAATAATAACAGGAACAACTGATATGAAATGTCTTTCAGATGATGATAATAGTGGTTTGCCACTGCCGAATCTTAATTGATATAGAGGATTTGAGCGCGAAAACAGAACTCCCGCCAATTTCCTTCCCCCATTGGGGTATCTTTTCTCGTACATTTGACTTCGTATATTTTAATCGTACCCTACTCAACCCGTACTCAACCGAGGCGAAGGCGACCACTATTATCCTATATTAAAGTTAATGTATTTTGACATGGTTCGCCTTATTTCCAACCTTATAGTAAAGTTAATACATTTTGATATGGCTCGCTCTATTTCTAATCTTATAGTAAAGTTAATGCCTTCTGACATGCGGGGGAAATAGCGCTCGCTCTCTCTCTCCACGCTCCATTCATTTGATCACGTGCTGTGAGAGAGGGTGAGCGCTATTTCCCCCGCATGTCAGAGTGCATTAACTTTGCTATAGGATTGGAAATAGCATTCGCCCTTCAGGACCATGCTAGGCTTCCAGTGTCAATGGTCGACGAATTTTTTATTTTTTTTTTGCTGATGGAGTAAATTTTTGGCGATGTATACAAAAATAACTATCAATGACCCCAAAAGGTATAAAGAGAGGTCTATAAGTTCAAAATCGGAAGAGTTGTAAGTTTCTTTTAATCAAGTATGATATTTTAAATTTAAGTTTTTTTCAATGTTTAGAGAATTATATTTTTTATTTGAAAATTTAAGTATTGTTAATCTTGTCTTTAACTTTAATATATTTGTATTAGTATTTCTCTACTTGTTATTAGGATATAACATATTAATCACAACATGTAATATAAGAGTTAAGATTTTATCTTTTGGTAATATTTATTTATAACATCAAGTTTTAAAAACATCTTATTAAGTTACTTGTGGCATGTACATATAAAAAACAATGGCATATTTAAATCTAGATAAATCATATTCCAAAGATAAGAGTCATACTAAACTTGCTATATGAAAGACATTTTTATGTGGAAAGAAATCCAAGTCAATTTTGTATCTAAAATGGAGAGTGGGGCAAGACAAATTATATTGGAAACAGACAATCATAAAATAATAAATAAGAAAGTAGTTGTTGGAAATTTGTATGTTAAATTAAATCAATTTTCTGAACTTATCAGTTGGAGGCAACTCTCAAACTTTATTCTCTTGTGAATCGGGTCAAATCTACTAGCACCATATATGAAACCCAGTACAACAAAATACAAGTGTGAAAATATTAATTGCAATCTCAAGGATATGAGTCCAGTATGGATGGTTGATGCTTGGGATATAAGAGAAATGCAATGTGATGGAAGGAAACAACCCTAGGGAATTTTAACCATTTAGATGTAAAAAAATGCCTAAAAGGACATGACTAATAGAACAATGTACCTTGAAGATTGGCACAAGGTAGGGCAATGTAAAGATAGAGTTTTTATCTAAGTCTATTTGGATTTACTAAAAATATGATAAGCAAGACGGAAACAATTACCCAAATGTAGGAATATATCATATGTTAAATGTGAAGTATGGGGTTCATAATACTAAGTTTCTCATAGAGCAAGCAATGGTTGGCATGAAGTCAGAATAGTATTGAATAGTGTGGTGGTTATTATCTCTATTTTGGAAAACATTTCCTTTGCTTGAAATTGAGTTGAGTAGAGATGTTTGAATTAAAGTTTGACTCCATCATGTTTGTCTATAATGTCTTTACAGTTGGGATTTGACAAACTGTAAAATCTCACATGAAAAATAATTTTCAGAAGGGGAGAAAGATATTCCTATCTTGTTTGCAACTTCATCATATTTCTTCTTTCCCACTAATTTAGGACCTTAAACAGAGTTGAAACCATCCTCAAGATTGAAGAGTTGTAGAAGGGGTGTGTTGCCTTCTTTTAGGTGCTCCTCAACACTCAAGTGTAGCAATGGCTATAAGAATCAAGCATGTCTCTAGACTGGATTGCAATGCTAAAAGAACTAATGGTTAGACACTGCAAATTTGGAAGAGGGTTTTAGTATTGGCTAAGGGTCACCCAAAATATGAGTTCACTTGACAACATTATAATATTTTTGTAAAATCATAGTCTAGTAATCTGGGTAGAATTAAATGGCAACAAGGTCTAAATTGCTTGCAGAGATTGAGGCTCAAGGCTTGCAATTGGCAGCTTGACCATCAAATGGACAAACTTAAGACTAAGTAAAGGCACTAAGATATTAACACATATTTGGCTACGTAAATGTGTGTTTATAGATGCCTTTTCACTTCAACAACTTTGAATTCAAAAAATAAACAGCGCTGCCATTTTTTACCTTCTGTAGAAATTGTAGTAAAATACAACAATCGCATCCTTTGTTATTTTCCACATATTCTAGAGTTTTTCACTTCAAAAACATTGAATTCAATAAATTTTTTACCTTATGTAGAAATTGTACTAAAATACAATGACACATCCTCTGTTACTTTCCACATATTCTAGGATTTTTCACTTCAACAACATTGAATTCAATAAATAAACAGAATTCTTATTTTTACCATGTGCAGGAATTGTAGTTAAATGCAACAACCTCCTCCTTCGTAATTTTCCACATATGGTATATTCTTTTCATTGGATAAAGAGGGGAAAATTTATTTGACATAGTACAGTTTTCAACATCCTTGTGTTTCAAAAATATTAACAATGAAAAAAGAAAACAGTTGTAATTTGATTAATGTAATGGGTTAGCTCAATCAATATGAATGATTGTTTTAAAATAGACCCAATGATGACATCTTTGGTTCTAGTCTCATTGAGATTTGAGTCAAGAACAATCCAACTAATTTGAGCCACTATATATCTAAATATTGCAGGGAAAAGTGGGGAATGGAATTATCTTTGTTTGCCCTACCAACATCTTTAAGTGATTGATCAACGTGATCATTCATTATCCCTAGTCTTCAATGTCTCAGGTCTTCCTACATTGGTTTGACAAGATAAGGTGCATTAATAACATTTGTGTTATGACACAAGTAAATAAGCTCCAAATGAACACTAAAATGGCATCCTGTGTATTCGAGTAATAAATGGCATCCTAATTTTCCATGAAAAGGGAAAAAGAAAAAAAAATTATATGAGAAAGACGCATACAAAAATCAATATTCCACCAAGTTTTGGGGATGTAGGAACATTAGCTAGTACTCAAGGACATGCATACTATTCCCCCAAATTTTAAGGATGTAACAGGCGAGCATACCCAAAGTAATAATTGACAATCACAAAAATTGACAACCAAAACAACATACATCAACATGATCCAATTGACAATTATATAAGTGATATTCAAAATTGGATAATAGTTTTATTTGTCACTGTAAAACCATATATATCTTATACAATTAGATCCATCATTATTTGAACAAAAAGGAGTGAAGTATGTTTCTAAGTAGATGGCTCCTTCTCACTCTATGTAGAATTCCACCTCTATAGAAAGCTATCATTTGTCTATGGACATGACAATTTTTAGCAAATAAAGCCAAACAATTTCTCGAATGTCTAGAATGTTTCTCGTGCCGGATTGATTCAATGTTAAGACCAATTTCTTCAATGTCATTCAACTTGCAATAGCAAAATTCTATAGTGGACTTATTATTGAAGGTTGTGACAAATTCTCTTCAATCCTTTATCTAGGAGCAAGTGCCAACCCTTTCTGAAGACCAACGCGCCTTCCTTTACCTTGTACTGATTGGAATCCTAGTCACTCTATCTCCTCTTCTGCCTGCAATGCAAGACCAAGAAATTCAACAATTTTTCATTGCGAAGAACAATTTTCCTTCCATATTTCATGCAACCATCATTACCACATGATGATTTGATTGGTTGGCAGTTGCATTTGTGCGGGTGATCCATGGTTATCAAGAGAAATGAGTGATGTGGCATGCGAGGATGGGGAGTGAGAGTTCATGCAGAGATGCAAAAGGGGGAAGGCAAGGTGGGTGCTTCGCACTCAATCTTCCTCCACAATTCCAAACTAATGCAAAGTGTGACACTATTTGCTTCCTCCACATCTAAGGCAAAGTGCAGAGCCATGTGCTACTTGTTCCATCTGTGCTTTTTCTTCCTCCACATTTTAAACTTGTTAAAGACTCCTCCATAAACTAAACGAGGATTTGTATAAAGGATTTAAAGCCTCATTGAAGACTTTGTATGATACTTTTATTCAAGATACTTGGCAAGATTTCAGACCTAAATACAAACTTGATCTTGGGCATAGGGGAACCTTATAAATTAGGAGAGAATTTATGAATTTTGAAGCTTATGGTGCCCAAAGGATTACACTTTCTTTGGATAAATTATGTCCTCTTTTGAAGAAGACTTTGTTACTCTCCCGATTGTTGGCTAACGAGAATTTACTTCATATGCCATGCCTTAATTTTTCACTTAGAAGAGGCATGCATTCCTTATAAGTATTTTTGCACCCTTTTAGACATTTGCATCATTTTTATCCTCCTTACACACGATTTGGATGATTTCTTCCCTTGTCTTCAACTCTAGCCTTCTGTTGTGCTTATTCTGATTCCCATGAGTTGTTGTTTAATGTAGCTTGGAAACTCAATCCTTCCCTTGGATAGATTTATTCTCTAATGTCTTCAACTCCAAGATTCTATTGTCCATCATTCCAGTCCCACAAGTTGTTTTCTAATGCGACTTTTGCTATGTTCTTTGCTAACCAATTATATTTTGTATCAAGATGGCTTGAAGCTTCCAAAAGCCAGACATCTCAATGTTTATCTCATAGTCTATGTGTTGCAAAATCTCAATATAGGATTGTAGAGAAGAAATTTTACCATGATCTACTTGAAGGTCGACCATACAAGCATATTGCTTCATGTTGGGTTCAATTTGATGCTCTCGACTCATGCAATTGAATTAATCCGAACCTTCTTCTCGCCAAACTTGCATGGCTGCAAGTAAATAGGACACATGTGATTTGGCTTTATGCCTATTTGTTGGATTTGGGAAAAAAGTGCAAGGGCATCTTTACCATGGCCATGTAGATGATAACTTGTGATGATTGCAGTCCCAAAAATATAGGACATAAAATGCACATATAGGACAATACATACTTACCTTGTTTTATACATTCCAAAACACTACATAACACTAGATAAGTTTCTAATTCCTTGTGAAACAATTGTGATAAATTATATAAAGTTTTGCCATATCGTTGAAATATACCATGAGTTTTATGTCTATGACAGACTACCATTGAACCAAGATACATAATTTATATCACGTTGCACTATGCTGGATAAACTCATGCATTACCTGCAAAACATCAACCCCAGTTGGGTGCCTACTAGCTAGAAGTCAACCCAATCTACTCCAACCCAACTGGCGAATTATGCATCCCCGACATGTAATGTAGCCTTATAATTCACCCATTTAGCCAAATAGCCTCCAATTTTCTCTCCACATCCAAAACCTCAACTTGGTGGACATCATCCTCAGTCTACACCCCTTTAATCTTATGCTTCATCACATCAGTGATAGCCACATCCTTGAAAAACTCGATATCAACAACACCAGACACCATATGTTACTCACGTCATTGAAGTTCATTGGGCGGATCATGCGGCATTGTGAAGCCAAGCAAGAAGGTTCCGATCTTTAGCCCAAAAACACCCTTCCCTTCCATGTCCTTTTCCCTAAACTACAACCAAATTAAACCTTCTACATTTTCTCCCGTGATCCTTCCTCACATGGTAACAAATTACAATGGTGAGTGATTCAAAATTGCAACACCACCATATTGAGAACATTATTATATCGTTTCATTGAAGAGTTTGAATGACCATCCAAACATAATTTTACAATACATTGTTAGGCATACATTTTTTGTAGCTTCTCCTCTAGAGAAACCAAAAACACCTGTCGAAATAGAGCTTTGAAGTCGCCTTGTTAAGTCTTTGGCACCTAAGCTCAGCTTCCCCCATGTCGCATCTGGTACGTTGTGCCCATTTTTCACTGCATTTAAACGTAATTTGTCAGGCAAACGCAAGAACCTACAAGAAGTTAGTGAAGTTATACGTACAGTTGGTCCACACATTTGAGGCCAAATTCTTAGCCTTCTTGGCCCATTTTTGAAGTTGTGCGTCACCAACTCCAAGGGATTTGCACATAGAAAATATAATTAGAGAAAGAATAGATAAAAACAACAAATTCCTCATCGATCAAAGTTGTTTTTTTTGTTGCTTTTTTGGTTTTTTTTGTTTTTGTTTTTGTTTTTTTGTTTTTTTGTTTTTTTTGTTTTTTTTTGGTTTTTTTTTTTAGAGCGTACTCTTTGAATGTTGTATTGGAGATGGTTTCACAATATATGAGTTGGGGGTAGAGTTCTCCACTGGGGCAGTCCACATTGCATCCTCTTAGTTGTAAGGATGGGAGGAGGGGGCCACTGGAGCACCCATGATTTTGGTGCCCCGTTTTTGACTCTCTTACTCTGAGACAGTTGAATTGAACCCTCGACCTCCATCGCGGGATAAATGATCTTCTTCATCACTTTCACTGTGGTACGGTCCTTGTCTACGTAATCAAATTATAAAAGTTGTTATTTGTGTATTTCTTCTCTACTCATCCTTGAAATCCTATGGTCCAATAATGTCATAACAGTATACAGACAATTCAAATGCAAGTCACAGTTGACAGAAATTCGGATTACGTTTGAGGGTTTGTGAAGTGAAGTGGATAAGATTGTAGATTTATATAAGGCATTGCTTGCAATGGAAGATAAGGGTGTTGACGGACATGGATAGATCAAATAAAACCGGGAGCAGTTACACTCTACATTATCCATCTTTAATAATCTTCTAATAAAACAATAGTAATTATTAACCTCATTATTTTTTATTAAAAATTAACTTATAATTTTATATTCATAAGATTTGAATTATAATTTATATCATCTATATTCTATATTGATTTATTAGTAAAAAACAATTAAAAAATAAAACTTTAAAATGTCAAAAGAATTTAAGACTCCCTAACTATCAATTCCTTTAAAAAATAAAAAATTATAAAATTTATATAACATATAATCATAATAATAATATTAATAAAATTCAATTTATTATAAATTACATAATCTTAAAAACTAACCAAAATGACAAGTATATTAATTATTCTTTTTTTTCCATATTTATAACAAATTAAAATCACACTAATATTATAATAAAATAAAATTTAAATTTAATAATACGAATAAAAAGTTTTTCGTCATTGATCAATGTTCACTTCTTATAAAGGTCTTGTCCTCACGATATGAAACACCATGAAGCATTAGCCTTGGAGATAGAGTGGTGGCACAAGTTATAGAGATAAAATGGACGAAAGACAACCCAAATTACAAGTACAGCTCAGACTATAACATCAACCCAAATACTTAAACTTCAAAACTAACTTCCTTAAAAAAAAATTATAAATTACAAATATCATAAAGAGAATAATAATACAAATATCATCACACTAACTTACCATGCAAGAAGCACCTCAAAGCTTTAATTCACAGTGAGAATGTGACAAATAAACATGATATTACAAATATCATTCCATTAACTTGGGCATGTAACAAGCATCTCTCAACTTTGATACATCAGAAGTTTTCAACATTGATTAGATTTTTTAAAGCTTATTGCAAGGATAACGTAAAAAGCGTGATGAATAATAGTGTATTTAAATGTATACAAAAGCGTCCAAAGAATGGAATGGAGTGGATGTATTAAAATAAATAAATAACAGTGACAAAATAACATGTTTGGAACTTCGTCAACATCAACAATGCCAACGCAGCAAGTATGTTGCCACACCCAGCACACGTCACAGGCAATCATCCTCTTACCGCCATCAACCTTGGTTCCACACGGACATTCGACCAAACAATCATCCACGTTGGGCACCTCCTCCTTTGCCTTTGTAGCAGAGCTTGCTCAACATGTCGATGTCACTGCCTTAGACTACGACACTCGACCCTGATTCAAGGGCTCCGAATAGGAGATTTTCGTTGTCGTTGTCTTTGTCCAGACCGGAGATGGACTCTGCATGACTTTGCTTGTGATTTAGTAGGCTTCCCTGAGGGCCCTCTCAAATTTCTTCTTGAGATCAACAAAGGTGGCGTGAGGCGGTAGAACCACGACGTCCATCAAAGGCGCAGGAGGCGGGCTACAGCTATGCTTGCTACTAGTCGGACAACGTTTTCTCATGGACATCATGCACATAACTCTTAGAATATTATCATCATTGAATCCCCATTGATTGGTGGCACCTCTCCTCATCATTTCTCCTCTATAATTATTGACAAAGTGCTCGGTGTCGAGAATTATTCGGTTGGTTGTCAGAATGGTCGTCAATGTGTTGTTATTATTGGTTGCAAGCTCATAGCTTTCTAGCACAAGCATGTGGATGTACTCAATGTGTTTAGCTATATCTTTTTGACTAATCTCCTCGACACTCGTTGACACAGTGACAGTCGGGGCGCTCACATGACCGCTCGAAGGGGATTAGCTGAGATCATGTATGCAATATTTCAGGACTTTGGTGTTGGGATTCATGGCCCTATGCACAATGTAACCTCCGACACTCGATTTTCCAACGATTTAAGTACAAAATCCACAAGTCGATGTCTCCTATATAAGTCCTCGCAATATCTTTGACATCCAGTCGAGGAACTTGTTTGTACTCGTTGTTGGTTTTCAAAGCTTCCACAATAACATGTCTTGTGAGTTAGAGTCTCCTCACTGATACCGGCAAGGTGTGTCTACAGCATGAGGCAGTGGCACATTCTGTAATAGCCCTGGTGAAAATTCCATGTAATAAAAGTTAAAAACAATAACCACGGTTGATGGGACACTTATTCCAACGTGAATGTTGGGCAAGGCATCCTAGGGGTGTTCATTTGATTGTTTATGGCTAAGGAAATTGGAAAAGACAATGGCTAAGGCTTTGGAAAGGCAAAATGGCATCTTTGGCACAATTATTTATGAAAATAATGGAAATTAGGAGAAAAGGGATGTGAAAGGTCATAAGTTGCATGTGAGGAGGAAAATGAAGGAAAATAATGGAAAATGAAAAAAATAGAGGCCTCATTCATAAAAAGGCTTCTGAGGATCAGTTGGTAACCTTTTGTCAGTTGAGTTTTGGAGCTCTCTCATTATTCTTTCTCTCTCTCTCATACTCTTGGACACTAGAGTTTTCTTGGAGCACTTTGGCATTGGAGCAAGAAAGGCAAAGAAGGCAAGAGGAAGCAAATATCAAGCAGGGGAAGGCAGGATCAAGCAGCTACACCAAGCTTCATTGTAGGTATCAACTTACATGTGTATTTTCCTTGCTAGATTTGGCATGCATGCTATTGCATTATTTTCTATCACGACATGGTTTTTCCCGGGTGTAACAGTGTTTTCAACCTAGCCTTGCCATTTGTAGATATCCATGGCGCGATGGGGTTCTCATGTTTTGGTTAAGCTAGATTGTCGGATGGATTCGAAGCCGAGTGAGGTGGATCTCCAAAATGATAGAACACATGGCCTATTAACCCTTGAGTCGGAGTGTGGGTTACGGTGACGCTGAATTTTGTGTTGCCTCAGACGGCCTAGGAATCCTTGTCGGTGAATGATAGGATATACCATAAAGCCAAGAGGTGATTTTCTCTCTGTTGGGCCTAGTAATCCCGATTTTGGGATATGAGGTAAAGCCTAGAGAGTGGATCTCAGTTTAGGGCCTAGTGATCCAGGTTTGGATTGCAGTAAATCCTGAGAGACTAGGAGATAGGAAAATTCCTCGCGGTGCAGGTGGATAAATCTGGTGGCATCCATGCTTATTTGGCCTAGTGATCGGGTGGAGATCACGGTAAATCCTGTTATGATGTGTTCACTGTGTTGGCCTAGCGATCTGGGATGGATTACGGTAATGCCTGGTTTTTGTTGTTGAGGGTGAGGTGGTTTAGCCTCGGTATCCCTGGTTGGTTCTTGTGGTTGGAATCCCACATTCATGCTTGGAATATGGCATAGGGGTGAATAGCTGAAGAGATATTTGGCTCAACCATTCTATGGTCGAGTGGAATGTGGTAGTCCCATCTCCAGTTCGTTCATTGCATTCATTAATGAGAAATTCATTCCCTTGACTTCCATGTGTAAATGCACTGATGTATATGTGGAATTTGATGGCTAATATGTTTATGGTATTTATGTTCCTATTAAGTTGGTTATATGTATATTTTATGACAACAACTATGTATGGATCTCAGCATGTTTTTACTTGTATATGAATGGATAATGTGCCTATGACCTAATAGAGGATAATGCAACAATTGACATGAGGGAACAATGGTTCATAGAGATTCTTAAATAAGTATGAGATCCCTACACTTAATTATGTTGTTTACAACTGTAGGTTACATGTTGATGATATGTTTGACAAAACGCCTGTCATGGCTAGTTGGGGTATGTTTATGGTCCTATTTAGTTTATTGCTTTTGATAATTGTTTCCCTGTATTTTTATTGATTTTAAGCTATCACTCCATTCTGGGCAGTGGCCTGGGCTCTGGGCCTAAAAAAGTGGCTTAAATCCCAGGGTCGTTGGCACAAAAATGGAAATTTTGGTCCCTGGTCGCTGGTAGGAAAGCCTGTTAGAGTGACTTTAGGTTGTTGGTCACTCCCTTGCCCATAGCATGAGAACGACTATGGCCTAAGAGCTCTATAACAAGAGTGGGACCTAGGGACATGTTGTCTGAGTGGTTGACTTGTCTCCTAAGGGTTCTATTGATGATGTTGGATGACTGTGTGATGTTCCATCGATTCCACTTCCTTAAGGTCACATAGGAGGTTGAATTTGATCATAGTAGCCTCTTGTCTCATGTTTACCCCGATTGGCATGGTTACTTGGGTGGATGTGGGAGGAGGGTGTTAACGAGTGGTATCAGAGCAATGGTTCAAATCTCAGACTGATGGGTAGTGTGCGTTGGTCATGCATGCATGTCAGTTGCATGTGTGTCTCTTACACTTGCATTTCATGTGTTTGTTGCATTGGCTTGATGATTGGTTATGGTTGTAGTATGATTATTATTGATAATTTGATTTGATTTTGTGAAATGTATTTGTCATGAGTATGTGACTGGTTGCATATGGATCATATGTCGCTTACATGTTGATTTTATGTCACATACTTACATCCTTGTATGTTAGGTTACATTCTTGAATATGTTGATTACACGTATCAGTCTTGTAAGTTGATTACAAGAATTGATCGCATATGTTTGACTACATGCGTTTATGTGTCTGTGTAGTTGATTAGGGATTGCTTATGCATGTTGTTGGTTGCATGTGGCAATGTGTACAATGGAGTAATGGTTGTTGTCATGCATGAGGTCATAGCATGCATTGTTGATATGGATTTGCATTGATGACTAGTCCCTAACTAGAGTGATGTTTGTGTTGATACATTTATTTGTATATGTCTATATGTTGTTATGATTATGTTATATGTCTATCTCATTGATTTGGTGATCTTGCAGACAAGGTATATTCGCCAAGCTATACTGAGGTACGTTTGTTTATTGTGATTTGGTTTATCTGACATATTATGCATTGCAGGAAGAAATATCAAATGGCTAGCAATATGGTTGACTCCAAAGACTCTCCATATGAATCCGAAGAGCAGTATGGTGTTGGAAATACTTCCGATTTGGTAGTTACATTGAGGATCTTAAAGGAAGAGATAAGGAGTTGTAAGGAAGATAATGGTTGGATCATACATGCACAAGAGATGCAAGCAGAGGTTAATGATATATTTCTTCAAAGTTTTTCAGACTTGCAGCGACAAGGGCCGCTTCAAATCAACCATGGACATGAGGATAGAACTAATGGGACATATGGTAGTAGGTCTCGTGGTAGACACAGGTCAGATAGATCTGACATAGTGAGAGATGGAAAGTTTTTGGACACTCCGGGTAGGAGGGGTGATGAGTACAAATATTATTCTAGTTTTGGTTTTGATAGACATCATGATCGTCATCACTATCATCCTTACAGGAGGAATGATAGGGGATACTTGCCGGATGAATTCAAGAAAGCAAAACCACCTAATTTTGATGGAGATATGAAGAAGTCGGAAGATGCAGAGGCTTGGATACTTGGAATGAAAATGTAGGTTTTAATCCCATATAAAAATTACTTCCATACGAATTCTAAAATCAGAAAATAAACAATGGCGAGAGCATAAAACATAAAACAGATTTACACAGATATTTTCCCCTGGATCCCAAAATCGGGACTACCAGATTGATTTTTCATTATACTCCTTTCAATGTTACAATACATATATATACATGACGAAGCATCCATAAAGCCCAATCCATAAACCCTAGATTAGAACATAACCGTAGTTCCCTTGACCGGATCTACAAAATACCATGGGAAAAAAACCATCATGCCCAAAACCATGTGCGAAAACCATGCACAAAGCCATAGGTAGGTCTAGACACCTAATATAGGGTAAACATAAAAGTAAAAAAATCTCGGGGCATTGCCCTAAACCCCATAAAGGGGGGCTACCACCCCCGTCAAAACCCCC